>LBNU01005674.1:0-37651 GCA_014162995.1 Artemisia annua | reverse complement strand
GGGAAGCTGTTTCAACAAAACTGCAGAGCAGTTCTCATTTAATGGAGTTTTTGCCATCTCGAAGAGTTTTTCCTTGTTATTTAACAGATTTTTGATCGTTGATGCAAACTTGGGCATCAGAAGAAGAGCATCCGCGATGCTAATGTCAAGATGTAATTCTTTGAAAATTTGGAAAAATTTGTCCAGTTGGTGACTAGCTTTTTCGCGGAGCTTTTGATCTTGTAAACGTGATGGATAAGGAATCGAGGGTTTGGGATTTTGTTTCTCAACGGGATCAACTGGAGGTTCAAAAACAACTCCAGGTTTGGATTTGGGTTTCGGGACCGGGACAACTTGAGGGTGGACGTCATCGGTATCTCCGTTATTAGTAGGAAGTACCGTGTCCGTGGTAACCTCAGGTTCACGTTCCGCTACTTGAGAAGAAGAGGTAGCGGGAGCCGTGGGTCCTTTGTATGAAACTCCACTGCGGGTGATGATCGCCTTAACATCGCCCCTCGGGTTAGCGATCGTGTTGCTCGGAAGTGTTCCTGAGCCCGATGGTCGATCATTTAAAGACTTCTTGAGTTCGGAGATCTGATTGACCAACAACTTGTTCATTTCTTCTTGGGACTTCATAAATTGCTTAAGCAACTCATCTGATGAAGGCCCAGTTGGAACAATGGCTTGAGTTTGATTGTTAGGAATATTTTGAGCCCGATTGTTTTGAAAATGATGTTGGTTATTATTACCCTGAAAATTGTTTCCCTGATGAAAATTACCCTGATTATGAAGATTATTACCATGATTACCATGACCTTGATTTCTTTGAAAATTTCCATGGTTTTGAAAGCCCTGGTTATGACCGGAGTTGAAATTCCCTTGATTGTTAAAACCTTGGTTCATTCGATTTTGGTTTTGATGCAAATTTTGGTTCTGGTTTTGAGCATTTTGGTTTTAAGACTGATTAAATCCGGGTGGTCCGAGGAAATTGTTGGAACGATAGCTTAAGAGATTACGGTCCCCCTGTGGTTGGTAAGAGTTACCCCCCGCATTGTAGGAACCTTGAGCAGCATATACGTTCTCGTGAGTGAAGCCACCGGTGGCTGGGCACTCAGTATAAGGATGTGGACCACCACATGTTTCACAACTGTGACTGACAGCTCTGACTTGATTGATATTCTGATTAGATTGATGCATTCTCAACACAGCAGTGGACAAATCATCCATCTTTCTAGTGAGAGCAGCTATTTCAGAGGAGGTTGGTGTGACAGATTTACATGAATCATTCCTCTCAGCTGAGGAATCCCAGAAATTGTGGTGGGCAGTCATGTTTTTAATTAGATCATAGCACTCCTCGGGGGTCCTTTTCATAAAGGTCCCTCCAGCAGCAGCATTGATCGTGTCACGATGACGGAGAGTCAAACCATTGTAGAAAGTATCTATGATGGTGACTAGAAGCATGTTATGATTTGGACATCGATCAATTGCAAGCTTATAGCGTTCCCATGCCTCAAATAAGGACTCATCGGGAAGCTGTCGGAAGTTGCTAATATCATTTCTCAATTTAGTTACCATGGATGGTGGAAAGTATTTTGCTAAGAACGTGGTAACCATTTCATCAAAAGTGTGGATCGAATTCTTCGGGAGACGATCAAACCAGGCAGTAGCATGATGAGTGAGAGAATATGGAAAGAGGTATAAGCGAAGGCCGTCTTCGGTGACACCGTTCTGCTTCATACTCTGGGTGACGGTTAAGAATTTATCAAGATGCTTATTTGCATCATCTCCCGGTAAACCGTGGAACTGACATGAATTCTGGACTTGCTGGATCATGTGGTGCTTGAGTCCAAATCCATGGAACTGATAGTGAGTTGTGCAATGGGTCCTCCCCTCCCCTGCATAGTAGGCTGACACAGCTCCTCCATCGTTCGGAGATCAGAAGCTGCATCCCCTATTTCAGAGTTGGGAGGGGGTGGAGGTGGTGGTGGGTCATCGTCAGGCATTTTAACGAATATTTCTGGTATAGCAAGCAATTCAGCTATGCTCTTTTGACGATTTCTTCTTGACTGGGAACGAGTGCGCATGCACTAAAAAATGTTCACAAGTAAAACAAGACCGAGGCAAAACAACAGTGAACTTAAACCAAGAACTACAATGTGACTGGCTTCTTTGGAAAAGGTACACCAATCACAAGAGTACAATGGCAAGTTTTAATCTTTAGTTTGGGAACTTATTAATGGTCATATACCCAGTTGGGTTGTATTCTGCCTTGATTTGCGGTGGTAATATTTTACGTATTTATTTAACAATAAAACAAATGTTTTTGGCTTTTTGGTCTGTGTGTAAAAAAACTTGGAAATTATTTTTGGAATCGATTCGTTAACCGAAATCGTTCCTTTAAGACTACTCGCAGGGTGGCGGGAGAGAAGAATGGATCTCTCTTCCGTTCGCAATTTAATGTCAGAACCTCCGTATTCCACCTGTATAGGTTGTAATCTTAAAGAATCGAAGTAATTTAACTTCACGATTTGTTTTGTTGTTTTTGATTTTTTTTGGTGTTGTTAACACTTTAGGAAAAGTGTTAATGACTTTTTTCTGATATGATTAAGATTTTTACAAAAAATTTACAAGTGATATGATTTGTACAAGGAGGGTTTTAAAAATCACTAAACCTAAACGTTTTTAAAACACGCAACAACCTGCCCGGCAGCGGCGCCAAAATTTGACTCCTCCCAAACTAACCAGTCAACCAAGTGTGGTCAACTAAGTCAAATGAGGGAGAGAGTGATCAATTTATGATCCGTTGAAAGCACAGTGTATCCTCGGGTCGTTATATCCCGACGAGATTTAAATTGTATTTTGGAAAACGTTTGGGAATGAGTGATTAGGAATAGTAACCAGATTAAGAATGATTATTTGGAGTTGATTACACTAAGAAAATGATAATTAATAAAATTTTACACAACAGGGAAACAGAATTAGGCTTGGGAAAACTTAATACAAGCAGACTAATTACGTAAGTGGAAAAAGGTGAAATATGAACAAATAAAAACTACAAGGGGTGAAAATGAAACTTTTACAAACTTAAAATTAAAAGAAAATTAAATTAATAAGAAAATTATTTTTTTGATTATTTTAATATTAAAATATTAATTAATTACTAAAACTATTTAAAACTAAATAAAAACTAATTAAAGTTAAAACTAAAAAATGATAAAGATTACAAAATTAACTTAGAAATTTGCAAAACTAATTTCTAAAAATCTAAAATGACTTAAAAGAAATATAAAAATTGAAAGTAAATATTTTTGTCTTTTTGTGGATCTTTTATTAATTAATTACTAAACTATTATATAAAGGTTATTTAAACTAGATTAAATAAGAAAATTAGAAAATGAAAAGAGAAAATGACAAATCCAATTTTTACAGAATCTAATTAAAATAATGTTTACAAGCTAGGAAAATTATAAAAATGGATATGAGATTAAATTTAAATACTTAAACTATTTTCTTTTTGGTTTTTCAAATAAAATTGTTTTAAATAAAATTAAACCTAGAAATTACCAAATTACCAGTAGAAATTATGGGAAAATTACTAGAAGTGCTAAAAATTATTTAGAACCTAGGAAAAATATAAAACTATACTACTGTTTAACAAAAACTATTAAAACTATTTAATTTACTAGTATTAACTAATTATTAATTAAACTTTTTTTAATTCTAATAAATACTAAATGAAAAGTGAAAATTCTAAGAAAATTTATACAAATACTTTAAGATACTAGGAATTTAAGAAAATTAAGAAAACAGGTAAGTACTTAATAAAAATTCAAAAAGAAAAATTAAAAAGCTAAATTATGTTAAATAGAAGCTATCACTTTTCTTAAAAAGTGATTATTTTTGGATTCTTCTTTTTGATAGAAGTTTAAATGATGAAAATGAGTAACTTTTGTGAAAACACTTTTTACAAAACTTAAAAATAAGCAATTTGGACACTAAAAAGCTTAACAGATCTTATTTTTGGATTTTTAATAATGAAAAAGCTCTTTAAAAGCTACACAGTGCACACAAGTGATAAAATAAGTTACAAGCAACTTAAAGGAACCTAAATGAACTTGAATCAACAAGAATACATAGCAGAATAAGTAAATAAGCACAAATAAGCAATACCAAATCACCACAGATTCACACAGACTTGGGACAATCTTGCAGACCTTATGGGGCCCACAGGAGTGATCAAGTGTCTAAAACAAAAGCTGATATGAAAAAAAGGCTGGGTTAGCTTTACAATGAGCCAATAAAAATTTTTTTTTTTTTAGTGGAGCTTATGTTCACTGAGGAGCTTGGGTGAGCTTGTGAAGTGTGGCCAACAAGCTCAATGGTATACTGACATTCAGTATATACTGCAAATGGGGACAAGAAAGAAGCTATTGCAGCCCTATCTAATAAGTTTGAAAATGAAAAATATAAGCACTGAACTATCAATACTTGGTTGCTTGGCTTTCCAAAAAACCAAGACATCATGCACCCTGGGGGCCCCACTAATAAGCTCTATGAAAGCTTATGAACTTTGTTTAAAAAGCTGTGACAGGGGGGGAGGTTTTTGAAAAACAAGCCACTTCAAGAGTGCTTTTTAATAAGCAAATGAAATCCAAACTGAGATTTTCTTTTTGAAATATGTAAACAAGCAACAAAATATCACAAATCAACAATTGGTTTGGATTTCCAATCTGTATTAAACCCTATGGATCACAAAGAAAAACTTGCCATTTCACTGAGTATGCAAATTTGACTTTTCTTATGAACACCTAAGTTGACTTTTATGAGTTTTGATCTTGATTTATCCACTGAGTATGTTATATTAGACTACAAGAACATGAAATTAAGCAACCCTAACAACTTATGAACTGTTTTGATGAATTTGGACTCAAATACTTTAACAGATTACTAATTATATGTGATTAAAAGCTATTTTGACTTTTTAACAAATGACCACTGGTTTTTATGTTATCTCAGACCTAAGTGAGACCAAAGAAACATGTAACAAGCATAGGCAACAACCAAATCACACTGGAACACAAATATGACAGCAAAACCAAACAACCCTCTAACTGTACTGATTTTTATGTTTCAAAGCAAATGATTGATTTAGGTTATGCAACTGATTTCCAACAACTTATGAAGGTGTAATGAGCTAAAACAAGCATAGAAACACAGGTTTGAGTTACAATTACACAAGATGATCACTAATGCTATTTGGCAGTGAAAAATGGAATTTTAAGCAACTATTAAAATCAATGAACAACACTGAGATTTAAAGCAATAATATCACTAACTAACACCTAATAAGCACAAAAGCACATAGATTAAGCAAAGATAAGCACTAATACAGTGGAATGGAAATTTATACTAAAACTTGGAATTTTAAAACTTGAAAGTAGAAAACCTTAGCTCTAGCTTTACTAGAGTTTCTTTATGCTCAACAAGCTCCTAGCTTATCTGAGATAAGCTAGGTAAAAGTCCATCTTGCCCCTCCATTGTAGGCAACTTCCAAAGCTTTCCAGTCAAATGCAAAGGTACCCTGTATTGTTTTGTTTCCTGAATTTTTTTATCTTTTTATGTTTTCTTATGATTACTATTAACCTAAGTGAGCTTATGGCACAGTAACATTAAGCTTTAAGCATCATTATTAAAGCTAAAACAGAATTTGAAATTGAAATTGCAAACACTGAATTGAAAGTGAAAACTTGGGATTTTTGATTACTAAAAGATCAAATTACAATATAGAAACAGAGTACAAGCTTTTGAAAGCAATTTTAACAACTAAAAACTGAAATTACATAAATTTGACACTAAATTATGACTAAATGATTACACATCCTTCATTGCCCCTTTTTCTTCCTTTTATAGAGCTCCATTAGGGTTTTCTTGACCTTCTGCAACTTTCCCACTTGCAATCTTGACCATTGGATGAGTTTTGAGTGATCTCAGCCTTTGAATCATTTTGGCGCCAAAAATATAAAACTGCAATTGGGGCCTGTGGGGAGAGGTGCATTTATTGTAGTGGGTTGGGTAGGTGGATGTGATGGAGTGGGCGGTGGGATGTGATGGTGAAGGTGGGAAAGTTGGGTGGTTTTGCAGAGAAACCAGGGATGGTTTTGAGGTGAGGGAGGGAGAGGGAGGTGGTTTGTTTGACTGTTTGACCCCGTTTCTATAACTAAGGGGGTGTTGGGCTAGTGGGGTTGGGCCAGGCAAAAGAAATGGGCCAAGGGAAAGGGATGGGGGTGTATTGGGTTTGGACTTGGTTTGTTTTTGGGTTTTATAACAAAAGGGTCCATTTGGTTTGTAGAGTAATAAAGCCCAAGGACCAAAAGTGTATTTTCTGATTTTTGAAGGGTGATTTTTGTCAATTGTGAATAGTACAAGGACCATGGTGATAATTTTGAACTTCCCAGGGACTAATTCTGCCATATTTGAAACTTGAGGGACCAAATGCGTAATTTCACCAAACTTTTCACCCAAGGACTATTTTTGCCAATGTTTCACAATACAAGGACCATAATTGTTATTTTCCAAAAGATTTTAATCCCAGGGGCTATTTTTGACACTTTTGCAAAGTTCAGGGACTAAACTTGTAAACTTTTGAAACTTTTCATCAAAGGACTAATTATGACAACTTGTGATTTCTAAAGGACTTTGGTTGACTTTTCTTTCAAAATTTATGCTTATGGACTAGATTTGACAAGTTTTGAAAGTTGAGGGACTCAAACTGCCAATTGTGCAAACTTTGCTTGTTTTTCATTTGTTTTCAAACATTTTGCATCTAAAACATATAAAACACAACCCTGGGATATTTTCACTATTTTGATGCATTATTGGGTGTTTTTGGATGTTTTTGGCAGTTCAGATTAGGTAAAAATGATGAGTATTTACACACTCATCATGCATCATGCCCTTTGTGTTGGTCGTTCTCATACATGCTGTGTTGCAGAATCACCTTCATATCAGCAATGGGTAAGTCTTTGAATCTTGATCTGAGTGGAGCTTCTAGAACATTATTAACAGCTTCTACGACTTGATCGTCGATTGCCCTAGAAACTTGTTGATCAATGTTGTGTTTTTCCAATTTGGATAACCTGGAGCTGTGATTCTTGAGGGTCTGAGGCAGATTAAGTTCCATCAAACTTCTTAGCACTGCATCATGCTTGGTTAGCTTCTCATTGATGTCGGTGTTTTCTTGTATGATTCCAGTTGTGACTTCAAGTACATCCTCCAGTGTAGGTTGGGATTTCTTCTCGGTGGTGGGATGAGCTGAGGTTTTGGTGGTAGAGATAGATATTGCTGGTGTGTTGATAGCCTGAGCTGGATCTGTTGTGGTAATTACAGTAGTGGAAGTTGGTATTGTCAGAGTGGGAGTTGTGGAAGTGTCTTGTTGGATAGGGACATTCACCATTGAAATGGCTTCCTCTTGCTCATCACTTGATTTGTCGACCTCAGATTCATGGGGCTTGTCTACCAGAAATTGATCACCATACATTTCAAGATTCTTGTAGGAGGCAAGAGTACCTGTTGAGCTATCAGGTTCTACCGCAATCTTATGGTCATCAGACTTTAACTTGAGATTTTCTTGTACATCGGGGTAAGCAGTAGACACAAAATCATCATGAAGAGTGTCTAGTGGTGTTTCGGTCACTACTTCCTGCTCCTGAAAGGGCTTGTCAGTGGAGACATCGGTTGTTCTTAATTTTGAGTCCTCGCCCTTCTGTGATAAGTCAGTTTCAGCTTCAGACTCACTCGAATCAGCTTGCTGTTCCAGACTTAGTGAGGGTGAAACGTTCTTGCCAGGTGAAGTTTTGGCAGTAGATGGCTCTGGTGATCGTCTTTTGAGGATGAATTGTGATGTTGTAGATTTGGAGTCCGGAGATGAGATTTTTAATAGTGTTTGTGCTGCCTGTTCTTCAGTAGCCACTTCTTTTCCTTTGCCCTCGACGTGTGGTAACTGTTGTATTATTCCTGATTCAGGCTCATTGATGCTCACACCTTTGACGGGATGGACAGGTGTTCCTTCAGTGGTTTTGAGACTTTCTAGCACTGACTGTTGAATCATTGCTTCTTCTTCAGGAGGTGTTTGCTCGCGTTCGGGAACATTAGCAGTTGTAGTTTCCTTTGTCTTAACTTTATTTGAACCTGACTTCTTGTCTTCACCAACATGCTTACTCTTCTTGGAACGTCCTGAAGGAGCCACTGTGGTAGATGTTCCTTTTCGTTTCTTAGATGTCGGTTTGCTAGACTTGGTAGATTTGGGTTGTGTACCCGATGAAACGTCTTGACTTGCTGTCAACAGTTGAAGATACTCATCGTAGTGTGGGGCTTCAAGTATGCTGCGAGTGAGTAATGATGCGGGTATTGCCATTCCAAAGATAATCTTGTTGGTTCCTTTTGCTGCATACTTTAGGTACCCAACAGCATTTTCATCAGTCGATTGATGTAGTGCTGATCCGCTTCTGGGATGGAAGTGGAGTGTATGCTGGAGATGAGTGATGATCAACTTGGTGAATCTGATGCTAGGTATTAGAAGTTTGGTTAATTTCTTCTTGATATCCTTGTGTGCCGCTAGGTTTGCCTTATCTTCAAGAAACGAATGAATTGAATGAGAGAATTCTTCCCAGATCCGTTCAACGAAATCAATGTCCTTTTTGTTGACAATTCCCCAGAGAATCTGAAGTGAAGGAGCTCGAAGTCTCTCGAACCCAGAGGTTTTGCCGGTTAAACACAGGTTGATGAGACTCATGATAGCTCTCCAGGGTTGATACATATCATTGGTGGTGACGGAGGAAAATGTGGTAGCCTCAACGGGGTATCCCAATTCATTGATAAATTCCAGAATAGCAGCTGGATTTGGTGGACGTGTGAATACAATGTTGTCTCCAGTAGGCATGATGTTAAGTGCACTCCCCAGTGTCTCTTTAGTAATCTCTACCCACTGCTCATCTAGCTGACATCTGTAAATTCCAGAAACCCTATCACAGCTCATAGTGTTCCAGAACTGTTGTATGTAGATGGAGGGAATGGTAGCAGATACGGTGAATGCACGGAAGAAAGTTGTCTCCTTAAGCAAATCCAGAGCCATTTTGAATATCGGGTGATTCTGAGGCTTGTCGGCCTTCAGGTAATAGTTACTCTTCTCGATAGCCACCCATTTGTTGTAAGGTAGAATCTCCTCATCTGTACGCGTAGGTGGGGCTGGTGCATGTACTGATGATCCCTCAACATTAGAGTCTGTCATTATATCTGTAGTACCATAATTCACAAAAGAAAGAACAAATGGAATAGTACTTGTTAGATGAGAGTGAACCCCCTACATCACTGCACGTATACGATATCACAAGAACATTCCGTGCTGACAAAATAAGACTATCTTGCGAGAATGTACACAAGTGACATGCACATGATAAGAGTTAATCACAAGCAAATATTTATACGTGGTAATGACAGAAATTCTTAGGATAACAAGGAATACATGCATAAAGCAAGAAACACCATGGGGCACCAAGTAACAGAAGCCAAGAGCAGATCACAAAATACTTTGACAGGAAGAGGCTAACAAAAGCAATATACTAGTAAGAATCAGTGCTAAACGCTAACCTAATCAGCAGAGTTAAACGCTAAAGCAGAGGCAAACGCTAACTCAGAAACCAAGTAAATCGCTAACAGTTTGGCAGAGCTAAACGCCACCTAAGATTCAGAGGTAAACGCTAACTCGGACGCACAGTTAAACGCTAAGAGGTGAGATGAATTAATCGCTATCAAGAAATAGAGTTAAACGCTAGCCAGAGATAGAACTAATCGCTATCAAGACAATTGAGTTAAACGCTATCCTAAAGCACAGCGAGTCGCTAACAAAAAGTATAGTTAAACGCTATCAAGAGTATTGAACTAAACGCTATCTTGAGGTACAACTAAACGCTAACAGGAGACTTAGTTAAACGCTATCAAGAATCCATGAGGTAAACGCTATCAAGAATCCATGAGGTAAATGCTATCAAGAATCTTATAAACACAGTCATTCACATTAACACTTTACTAATACAAGACATTTAATAGTGAGGGATTCAAGATGCTATAACATTCAGTAACTCGGATCTAAACAATACCCACCAATAAGCATAACGTCTAACACATTCTCACACCATAATCAATCGAAGACCTCATGTAACATTTTTAACGAACCAAGCATACAAATACCTAGTAAATATTAACGTGCTACTAAGTAACAATCACAACCCAATCGAACACCACACTAACCTATTCACAGCAGATTCACAGTCACTCGAAACCTAAATCAAATACATCAAAGGGATTAGAGTCGTGACTAGAACAAAGGATAGACACACAAATATGACAACAATGCATACCTAGAGATCTTAAACACAGAATTTGATATGGAGAGAGATTATACTAGCGATTAGAACGAGATGAATAAAGTCAATGTTTTTCTTGGTAAACCAAATGGGAGGTAATCGCTATAGAGGTGTATATATACTCATGGACAACTATCACAATATTGCAAAACTAACCCTTGTACTACAAGTTTACCAAATATGCAAAACAGGCCCTTGTAGATAGTGATTACTATGATTGCAAGATTATTTCAAAATACATGACAGCAACGAGAGCACAATGCAATAGCCATAACAAGGAACACCCAAACCACGACCTAACCAGGCAGTAACACACTATGGTAAAAATATGATCATAAACTCTTCCCCTGAAGCACTGACTAGATTGTAAATCGGAGTGCAGTGATTGACATATCAATGGAACATTGACACCCCATGCACAAATATGTCACAATCAATTACAACAATGTAAAGCAACAGATGTACAGAAATAGCAGTATAGATCTGGATATAAAGTAATCCGTGATATAATGAGTCATGAAACACAAGTTGCCCATTTGAAATAAAGACCAAATAAAGACATGTTTTGTAATTCTGTTCGAACTTCATTTAAAGACCCGTGCCATTATTGAATGACATTTCTAGGACCGTAAATGTTATCGATGCCAGAGAAAACCATGTCAAAAACAGAAAAATGACTAGATTTATTCTATATTGTATGAGATATGTACAAGGATACGGGAAGAATAAACACCATCGTCTATTCTTATGATGACAGTTGATGACCGAGTCCTGAGAAGAGATAATCAAGGATGAGAGATCTGGTCTCCTAAGTTAGGAGATACCAGAGCCTTGGGTTGCCATACTTTGGTTCTCATTATAGCATAGCTAGAAGATGGATCAACACTTGGATGATGATAATCTGCACTTTTAAGATGGGTGGATGCCCAAGTATATGGATTAAAGAAACAAGCTTTAGAGCCATTTGGGAGGTCCTTGTCATTCTTGTTTTTTAATATGGGTTCATAAGCACATGACCATTTGAATCCATCCATCACAAACCTTCTTCCCGTTGGTACCCACTTAAAACTGGGTCTAAGCTTGTAAAGCTTTTCATGTTCTGATATAATCTTATGATGAGGGTTTCCTATTCTTCTTCGTATTTGTCTATTGGGCACAACAGGCTTGTTAATGTTTCTGAACCTAGTTTTTTGGGTAATACCATCATGTGCTTTGATTTTCATTCCATATGGCTTATGTGCATGAGACTTAAAGTAACTTTTATTATACTTATCATCCGAATTGGAGTGTGAAGTGACTGGTTTTGTCAAGACTTGTTTCTCATCAACTTGGGAGGCAAACCGAGTTTTTGAAATTTTTTGTCATTCAGATCTAAACGCAGTCGGTTGTCTAACAACTGATTGGTTTCTATTCGATGTTAAAACTGGTTTCCCCAAGATTGATGGTTTTGCAAACTTAGTGTTCACACTATACCCTGTTGCTTTTCTGAGCTCGTTCTTTAATGCCATAATAGTGAAACCCTTTTCCTGAAGTTCAGCTTTGAATTCATCACTTTTAGTAACCAAAGAGGTTATTTGTTCTATCGACTTAGTTCTCGTTTCTTTGATAGACTCATTTAGGTTTTTACAATGCTTTTTAAAAGACTCATTTTCCAAAAGTAATTCGGCCACAGTAAGTTCCAGTTCACCATTTCTAGTTGTAATAACATCACTATCATGTTTAGCCTTAACTTCATTACACATAGCACACATCTCCGTAATACGGTTTTTTAGGTTGATGATTGTGAAGTTTTTTTCTTCTAGCTGAGCTTTCAAATCATTAATCATAAAGAATTCACATAAATCAGGAAGTTCTGGATTATTACATGCTTGGTTAGTTTGACAACTTTCTTTCTTTTGTTGCATTGCAATTTCAAGTGAAATACAATGTTTTTCAAGTTGTAAAAATCTGTTTGAAAGTTCATTAAAAACTTCTTTATCAATCATATTATTAGATTTAAACATCTCAGCCGTAAACAATGAACTTGACTCATCATCACGTTCAGCATCCTGATCACTCTCTCCCCCTTTATGACTCAAATTTGTTGAGTTAGAAATGGTATTGCTATCAGTCTTTTTCAACAAATTGGTGTCATAAGTGTGCTTAATTTGATCAGTATGCTACAGTTCATTAGAAAGCACATTATGATGTTCTGTTAGAGGTACCTCAGCATGTGACCCGTGTTCATTTACCGGTCTGAAATCTGTGTCCATGTCATGAGTATCACGAGTCACTGAACTGCTGGGGGTGTCAAGCTTATCAGTCTCTGATTCGTTGCATACCGTGACACCTGTCCCAACATCCGATGCTTTACCCGAATCACCAATACCATCACATGATTGCGCCCGGCATGCCTTCACCTTGTCATCATACTCAAGTTTATGCTGTACTTTTTCCTCAATGAATCTCTTCACTTTATCCATGAGTTGGATGAGTGTATCTCTGAACGTGTCAACCTCAATTCCCGTGTGATCAGCAAAACACTTTTTCGTCATCTGACTATAATGGTCATAATCCAGAGTGAATTTCGAATCGATGAACACTTGGAGTTGTTTGTTGATCACACCGAGGGCAGCCATGGATCCAATTTTGGAAGATTCCCCTTGTTCAAGTTGTTGTTGTAATTGATCTAAGTTAAGAATCATCGTGTCTGTGAAATTCTGAACCTCTTGACCAAATAGCATAGCAAATGCACGTTCGAATCCCATCTTGAATCCAGTTCCCTCTAAAAGTGCCGAGAGATGTGAATGAAGTTGTCGAAAGCATTCTGTGCAGCTTCTTTCTGCGCTATCAAACAATTTATGTGACTGAAGCAACTCCTTCCCTTGATAACTTGAGAACAAAGATTCCATTAAGACAGTCTCAGACTCAACCACTTGAATTAGTACACAAGGCTTAGAATGATGTCTCGGATATGCCGCAATCAGTACTAAGTGTTAAGTTGTAACCGTAACAAGTCAAGTTACAATCTACCCGATCATAATGAGTCGAGTCGTAAGATTTAACTCACAACGTCAGATTACAATCAGATTAATCGAAATGACTTATTTACAACTATTTCACCAAATACAAGTAGTTAGCAAATCACAAGATTCTCACGACTAAGTTAATCACTAAGTACTACCAAGACACTTGAGTTAATCACTGGACGATTGGTAAACGCTAGAGGTAAACGCTAGGTTGTAGTTAAACGCCAAACAGAAGAAGTTGCAGCCAAGAGCTAAACGCTAAAGAGATCAAGTCGCTGACAGCAGGTAAACGATAGGTGAAGTAAATCGCTAGATTAATGTAAACGCTAATCAGAGGTAAACGCTAAAGTAACTAAACGACAGTTTGTACATAAACGCTACCACTAGCTGCCAATCCAGTCGCTATCAAGCGTTTTGTCCATTTGTCCAAATATGGTAATCTCTACTAAACGCTAGACCTAAACGCTAATAAAACTGAGTTAAACACTACGAAGAATATCAACCAGAGGAGCTAAACGCTAGAATGAAAAACGTCCCAAATCACCAAACCAACTAATGATTTAGCCTATCCAACTGAGAAACTAAGTAAATCAAACACCACTAATCAAGAAAATACACCCATAACACTTCATATATCACCATCAAGATTGTAACACCCCCAAAAATGGGTCGCAGCGGAAGATGAAGTTGCTGGGGTGCTACTAACTTGGGTCACAACACCGAGTAAAGAGAACGGTTTTGCCTTCTCCATTTTGGAAAAATATTTTCATCATCATAGTAAATAAGTTTACAACATTTAGTTTGATGAATAAATAAGGCCCATATAAGTAAACAAGTGGTCCCAAATATATCAGAGTAATCTATGACCGTGCCCATGCCAAGCGCCTCCAACAATAGGTTGCTGTAATAAAGATCAACACCTGAGAATACATGCTAAAGGTCAGCATAAAGCTGGTGAGTTCATAGTTTTAAGTAAACAACAAGTTATGTATGGACCACAAGATTTCAACAACAATGTATTAATGAAAAGTATTACTGATGCACTAAGCTCATGACACCAAAGCCTTAACTGTAACACCGAATCTCCGAACGAACAAAAGGCATCTAAACGAATGTCAAATGAATCAAGAATCGAAGTTCAAAAGGATAACTCCAGAGAAAGAAACGTATGAGGCACATTACGAAGTCTAAAGGCATCCTAAACGCATGTCGCGAATCCTAATAAGTCTTCTAAGTCTCAGAAACGAATGATCTAGTAAGAGCTTAACGAAAAGTAAAGGCATAAATCAGAATAAAGCGGAAGCAAGAAAACCAACGTCTGATCATATATCTACCCGATCCTCACCGGTCATACTAAAGCTCTTAAGAGGAGAAACTTAAGGCAAAACCTTCCAAAGTTATTCCTAAAGCTTCTAAGGTTCAAACCTAAGGGTCCAAAACTTCACAGGCCATAACTTATGTAATACAAGTCACAGCCTGGGCTCTGATACCATAATTGTAACACCCCAACCCGACACGGGTCAAAATGTCACATTATGGTGTCACTCAGAACATACAACGCAAGCGGAAGACTTATAAAACATACAAGTTACAAAGGGAATACTAAGGAAATAAGGAAATACTAATTCTATACAAAAGGGAAAACCAAATGATAATATGAATAAATATCAGTGTCAACTGAATAAAGAATATGAAGAATCAAATGATAATATGAATCATATAGTAACCAGAATCAAAGAGCACGTAATCAACAAAGGTTTGTCTACCCGAGCCACTCGAATAGACATACGAACATAGGAAAGCCACGAGCCGACCTACCAGAGCCACTCGAATAGGTCTCAAATCACATAGTCACATATCCGTCAATTCATAGGGTGTACATAGAGTAGCTAGCTCCAATGTACCAGACGTGAAAGAGGTACAAGGCACGTACAGCCAGTCACCAAACCAAATCGTATCATATCATATCATATCAAAACAAATCCTAGGATGCATCCATATCGTCAGGGTAGTCCACTAAGAGCTCCTACGCACTCTTCACTCAAATCCAGCTTCCAACCTAAAACCTGCCGCAGGAAAAGAAATGCGGCTGAGCTTAAAAAGCTCAGTGAACAGATATATAACAAAACGAATAATTGAAACGTATATAAGTATAAGGAAAGAAATCATAAACTCCTGCTGAAATGAATACCATCTGTCAGATGAATAAGAGATCAACGATCAACTGAACAAATATCAAAGTCAACTGAATAAAGAATATGAAGAATTAAATGATAATATGAATCATATAGTAACCAGAATCAAAGAGCATGTAATCAACAAAGGTTTGTCTACCCGAGCCACTCGAATAGACATACGAACATAGGAAAGCCACGAGCCGACCTACCAGAGCCACTCGAATAGGTCTCAAATCACATAGTCACATATCCGTCAATTCATAGGGTGTACATAGAGTAGCTAGCTCCAATGTACCAGACGTGAAAGGGGTACAAGGCACGTACAGCCAGTCACCAAACCAAATCATATCATATCATATCATATCAAAACAAATCCTAGGATGCATCCATACGCTCCCTGAAACAGAATACATATACAAGTGCAAGACTATGCATATATATAACAGAATGGCCATAAGTGCACATAATCATATAATCATATCATAACAGAAGGGAACGCCGGGGACTAATCACACCGCCCCAGATAGTGTCATGCCACCGGTGCCTCAATGACACGCCCATGGTACCTCCATGAGTAGAATAAAACTCGGGCATAAGAATCATACATATCATAACAGAGCTATCCATAAACAAATTAATCATAGCATATCAATCAGAACATATCAACAGAATCTCATATCAGTGAGATAGTTATCATATCATCATAACAGAATGGATAGCAAACAGAATCCTATCAAAAGATAATATCAAACGAATCATATCATAGCAAACGAATCAAAGTCAAAGGATCGAAGTCATGAGATCAGAACCCATACTGAGAAAGGGTAAGAATATTTGTACCTTAAACCGCCAACGAAACCATATCATAACGTAAGAATAGGAAGTCACTCTCTCTTCAGCGAATCTACACGAATTAATGATCAGCTTATTATTTATAACCATTTAAATCAGATTACTCGCTTTAGTCGGCTTTCTACTTTTAGTAACTTTCCATTTATAGCAGCTTTTAAAAATAGTAGCTTTCCAAAAATAGTTAGTTCCCATATTTAGTAACTTTCCTGAATTAGTACTTTAATACTTTAAAGTTATTATTGACGATTAAATAATATTTAAGGTTTAAAATGACTAAAATAATAAGTTGGGGTTAAGTACGACTATTTAGTAAAGTTTAGGGTCAAAATATAAATTATCAAAAATTAAATATTAAAATGTCAAATAAAATCATTTTAAACTTTATTTTAATAAATTAATACTAAGATAATAATTTTGGACCCCGTCATTATAATTTATGAAATTTATTAACGTACCCACGATCTTAATATTTATGCCGCGACGACCCAAGCTTTTTATTATTTCGAAAACAACCAAGTCCAAGACACCTTCTTGTTAAAAATATGCCGAGACACCACAATCAACAAACCCCTTTTAACGTAGCAGTAAAAACACTATGCTCTTTTAAAATCAGTTTGCGCCCAAGTCGACACATATACCCGACACAATAACATAATAATCACTTTCATATTATGAGTTTTAAAACTGGTCATGCGCATATATACATCTCCCTCTTAATATGAATTTAATTTCAAAAATCTTTTGAACGAGCAGGACCAGTTCTATGCATGTTTCATAAACATCTTTTTATTTTATTAAGCTTAAAACAGTTACAATAATCAGATCCAAACGCATCATGAAATCACGGATTATGAGCCAACTGATAACATAAACTCACACGTTTGCAGCCCCTATCGTCCACACACACAAGCATTGATATAGGTCGACTTAGAGTTCGATATTTCATGCGGTTTTCCTTAAGATTTTATGTGCTGCCATTATTTGATTATAACCATAAAACACAGCCGATTATATATATATGTCTTGCTTTCATTATTTTATGTGAGGTTGAATGATTTTATGCGTAGTTTAGATCGATTAGAAACATGTAACATGATAAGCCGATTAACAAGGCTACGTACGATCAAACAAGAAAACAATAAGAGATGGTATTGAACAAGCTTCGAGACACGTTACCCTTGTAGCGTGATTGAATGAAAGAGGCCAAGACAAATCGGACCAGAATTGAATCAAACTGAAGCAAATCCACACCCCTCGAAACAGAATATACCACACTCAAATACACAAGCAACCCCACACCCTTGTCGACCTAGATGACCACGATCACCCACGCCTTTTCACAGCCTTCTTTGCACCAGAAAAACCTCCACGAATCAGAACCTTTCCAAACCTTTCGAACCCAATATCACCACGATCAACCACCTGTTAGGCCCTTTCGAAACTGCCCACGACCAAGCCAACAGAAACCTCCAACGTACTACCTTTGCACCACTCGAAGAATGACAAGAATAAGCTGTCGACTTTGTATTATTTGCTAGGGTTTAGTGTGTGAAGTTTGAAGTGTGTATACGGTTTGAGAGAGAACAAAGTGAAGGCAAATATAAAGGAGATATGGCACAGAAGTTGCCGAGTCAATAGGAGAATTTTATGACCAAATCTTCTTTTTCAAACTTTTCAAATAATTGTTATTTCTTCAATGTATATAGTGGTGTACAAAATTAAACATATTCGGACCCATACAAGACTTATCTTACGTGTGCTATCTTGCATAGAAATAATTGTAAATCGATTTTACCTTTTCCATAAGTTATAGATCGTATATTGTGTAAATTTCACATCTATTCGGCCCATATAACTTGCTAGACGTGTGGTTTTTAGTTTAGGTACCAAGTGTGTCGAATATATTTATCCTTCATAAGTTAGGTTTTAATATTACGTAGCTTTCCAAATATAAGTCTCCAATACTTAGGTTATATTCACCAACCTTAGTAAAATTCAAATTCTATGAGAATTTTAAGAAAGACGGATTTTCGGGTTTTACATTAATAGTTAGTTCATGTTATCACCCCAAACATGTGCTTTGACAAACACCTGTACGACGTCAAATGAAATGCGTCCGTTTGACAAGTTGGAGCGACCAACCCGGACGCGAGAGTCTACCCCCAATAGATCTATTCACAACATTCGCGCTTACAAAGTAATTAACGGCTCATGATTGTGGGGAATTTATGGCAAACGACAACAACTTAGGCAATCAATAAATGTTTAATGCACTTGTGTCCATATGTAAAACAAGCAATGTATTCCCACCCCAAGTATTTCAAATCGAACAGTAAAACAAGTAAAATTGGGGCTATGAAACTCACCTCAGTGATCAAATCTCGATTAGTAATACGGTAAGTCGTGAATAGTGGCCCGGTAACTCTAACCGCAACATAAATAAGTACCATGTCTTAGGTTCGAAAACAGAGTCATGCATGCAAGGCCATATGCTATTGTGTCACTTGTACATGTTTGTTATGAGGTTTGACGTCAAAATTATACATTTTGTGAAGTTTCAGAAAATGACTAAGTATCCTAGTAAAGCTAGTCGTAAAACGATGGTTATTAGGTGTTAGCTATCCAACTTAGTGGATTTAAGAAGTTTGTAGCAATATCTACAATTTTTAACACTGAACTTTAGTCCATACGAGTCTCAATCCCACATTTATACGGTCTTAAAGTTGGGTGATCAGGCCATTTTTAGTGTTTCTGGACAGTTTTCGGGCAAAAGTACAAGGTCATAAATCCCTCGTTAAAAGCCTGTTTGACGAGTGGTTGGACTTTTTGGAAAATAGGCCATGTATACTTCGTTTTTGCTACTGGTAAGATGTTTACACAAAGGACTCTATCATTGAATAAAAACGGCTCAAATGGTCACCCGCAAAAATGTTTCACACTTGGAAAAATTCCGACAGTTTTGAGCTGTTGGTTTTTATAGGTTTCGTCAGGATTTTAACTCAATGTATCTTGGTCGTTTTAACTCCGTTTCTTAAGTTCTATATATCCCCGGTCTCGTATTTAAGTGTACTAACTGATTTTTAGTGTCTCGGAACACCTAGTTAGCTTCTAATGTCCGTTTTTACTCCATGAAAAACCCTTAACAGTTTACTATTTTCAGAAAATAACTTTTGACATCTAATCTTAAATATGGCGTAGTTTCCTCGTTATTTATCCGTTTTAACCCATTCAAGCGGCCATGTTCTTGTAATAGAGTCTATGTCCTATATTTTTACTCAAATCTTACATCCAAGCTACTGAGTTTTCTGTGTAAGTCGAAATGGGACAGCCTTGTACAAAAGTGTTTCGAAATGTATTTTCTAGTTTCTAAATCATACCAAATCACTTTCAATCACTACAAAAACCATTCTAGCTCTATCACAAACTTGTCAAGGGTGTCATGGAACTTAAGTATTCATGAAAACGAAGGTTTATAACATCATAGCTAGTTGTCACTAATATGTTTAGGAAAATCTCAAACATGTACCCAAGTGATTCTATGCATATGTAACCATGCAAATGACATACTAAGAAATGAAAGGTATCATAAGTAAGTAGTGTAAAAGTTGTAAAATTTACTTAGTGACTTACTTGAAGTGAGTAGTGGGATGGAAGGATGAAATCACTAGCTTAAACTCAAAACAACTTTCCTAAGCCTTAAGGAACACAAGAGCCCTAGAATACTTGGATTTGTGAACCAAACTTCTTGCTTTCTCCCTTCTCCCTTGTGGTTCGTGTAGTATGTATATGTGAGAGTAGTGATATACTTCTTTTTTGTTTCCTTGCAAATGAACTTAAAGGTGTAAGTATACTTATGTATATAGTAATTTTGGCACATGGGTAAAAATATCTATAGTTAGTCAAAATTTATAGAGTTGGCTAGGATGTTGTATGTCATCTGAAATTTAGGGGAAGGTGGGACAAGAAATGGGTCAAGCACAACTTAAGTTGGTCTTATGTCTCCCCATGGTCGAATTTGGTCAAAGATTTAAATATATGGTGTTGTAAATAATAAAAATAAGTACGGTTGTATGAAAAAAATAGAAGCATGTGTTTAATTTTTGTATAAAATGTATTTATTGAGTGTATTGGGTATTAAAAATAGGTATTGAATATTGGTTTTGGGGTTAACGTTAAATACTTATAATTAAGTGGACTTAGTAAAAGAATTATAAAAGTGGAAGAAAATAATTTTTGGCACTTTTGTATTAATTTAGTAAGTATGAGAACATATTAAAAATAACTGTTAGGAGTGTCGGGTACATTGTTTATTTAAATCGCGAAAAGCGTTTATTAACTTAATAAACGTAAGTAATTAAAAGAATTGTTTTAGAGGTTAAAATTTTGAACCGGAGAAGGAGCAAAGTATGGTGATGTTATAGACTAAATATAATCTATAGTCATAGCGCACATGAAGGGTATTCTAAATTTTACGTTTATTTAACCAAAAGGTTATACATAAAAAGTGTTCTTGTAACATTTAAAATAAACCAAAAGGTTATACATAAAAAGTGTTCTTGTAACATTTAAAGTAATAAATTAAAGTTTGTAATTAAATGTTGATGTGGAAAATTACGGGTTGTTACAAAGATCAAACCAAGGAGTATACCTAGAGAACTTTACTAACCAACTAAAACCACATAAAACTACACCAAATCCGAATGAGCAAGGCCCTAAGATGAAACCTTGGCTCTTGATACCAATTGAAGGATACTCATAAACATAAATACATATGGTTCTTGTGGTTTTATGGATCGAATTGTTAGAGAGAGAAAGAGAGAGGAGGGAGCCTTTCTAGAGAGAGAAACAAGATGAATATTAGATTAATGTTATGAAAGGTCCAACCCTCTCCCTTGGGTGGGAGAGGGTATTTATACTTACAATATAGTGCCTCATGAAACAGGCTGTAGAGTGAGTAACAATGGGTGAAGACCCGACTCACTCCACGAATACTATTTACATATTAACTAACTATTAAACTACTAACTAATATGATAAATACTACGAGCTACTCAATGCTAAACTCTACTTGAGGTGACCGAGTCTTTTAAGTGAATAAACGTATTCTTAACACTATCTGCCAATGGCTGTGAGCTTAAAACAGTCGTCTTTGTATCCTCATTGCTATCTTTTTCATTATCCATTTCCGCATCTTTGTTGTCTTGAACTTGGTCTGGTTTTGTAATTCCTCTTTTCTAACACCATGTTAATGATGCTTATGATACACTCTAATGATCAAGGGATAATGTATAACAAATCTCAAGTTCTTTTAACAACTGAAGTGCAGCTTGACCCCTTGCAACTTTCTTAGTGGATCATGATCCTGTTCCAACCAATAGGTCATCCTTGAGCTGCAAATGCAGCTCCAGTATAACCGTATCAACCTTGGTCCTACACGTGTCTTTGACTAAATAACCTAACAAGTCACATATGTCCATCAAGTCACGCATAGGAGGAAGCTCAAGTTTATCAGGTGTTGCTATTGGAGATAATAACAGTTCAATGATTCTCATTTCTTCAAACTTCATCAAGGTTAAGTTTTGTATCAACTAATAACGCTCCGCTGCTCCGGCGATACTCTCTACTGAGTCACCATGTGCCTGTAACACACAGATAATAAATCAATAAATATACGCAAAAAAAGTGTTTCCTGGTAAACCCAACCCGACCCATACAAAATTTACCCGTTTTGACCCAATATATCTTCAAGCCTTTCTTAGTATCAGTTGAAGAGGTGGTTACAGACTTTACATAGTTTGCAATCTGAGTTTGGAGATGATCCAAGCGATATTGGAGGTGAGGATAAAGATTGCCTCTAAGTCTCTAACAGTAGCAGATGCAAAGTTTTCATTATTAACGGATGTTGAACGTAAGTCTGTTAGTTCACCAGGTACCAATATCTTTGTGTTGTCGCGTATTCATGATAAAGATCACAACTGACTGCAAATTTGAGCACTGAATCACCAAGCAACTCTAATCGCTTTACAGAGTTGTGATGGCTTCCAAAACCTAAAGCAGAAAGGGTCTTGATATTAATAAGTTGTAATTTCATCTAGTTAATAATCATGCTAAAACACTAACCAAGCAGTTGGAGATGTGTAAGTCAGTTGACTGGCCTTCAATATCTTGTCGAAGCTGGCTAGCCAACATTAAGGACTCGAGTCGGTGCATTAATGATGGCAGTAGATAGAACAATTTCACAACTTCTATTCGTGCATCAATAACTACTAGAAGTTCGGGTGGTATATGAGCATATCTCTGCCTATCAGTCTCCACATTTCCGTGCAAAACACCTTCAGGCTCAAGAACTAAATCATCAATAATAAATATTACATATGAAAAAAAAAAGTTTTAACGGACCTTTAACCTACTGATAAATTAGATGACTATTTCCTCCCCGATTTTGAGCCTTCCAAGTCTTTGAAGCTCATAAAGTATGAGAATAGCAGCAGAGTCTTTGAAGCTCACCCGTGAGTTCAAAACCATAACTGGGAATAGTCAAACTGATATGAGCCTCAAAGCTATTAAAGGCTGTTCTTTTGTCTTCACCTTTACCAATTTCCATCAGAGACCTGAAAAATCATGATTAACTTTAGGGGCGGAGATAATTGGTACTGCAAGCAGTACATAAGATGTGTGCCGCAAGGGGTATTAAGGTAATTCTATAGCCTCTTTGTTTCATTCCTTAATTCCAGTTTACCTACTTTTTCACGATGCCAGAATCTTTGCTTAATCCCCTACATTTCTAGTACTCCCCTTTATAAAATCATAGGTCCAAGAATACAAACATAAGCAAAGGCACCTATAAATGAAACAATGATCCAAATAAAAATCTAACTAAATGAGGGACCAAATAAAAACTCTAAATAACTGAAACCAAAATCGTATTAAAACAGCAAATTTAAACCTGTTATAAGAAATCAAACAGTGTAACAACTAACAACTAATAATGCCGATTTTATGGAGCAACTGGATTATTTGGAAAAGTGTCTTACATGAATTTGGAAGAATAACCATGCGAAAGAGATGGCCTATAAATGTTAGGATGGAAAGGCAAAGTTTTACTCAAGGAAGTTGTAAAACGATTATCTTTATGAAGTGATCTGTCGGCCAAGTGAACAATATTTGTGCTATCAGAATCAGTCATGACTGTATCCATACTTGTTTCTCGTCCGTTAAAAGAGGGTTTTTCTTCTCTGCAGAGTGAACGATATATGCGCTATCATATTCGGTCATGATTGTATCCGTACCTTGTTCCTCTGCCCGTTAAAAGAGGATTTTTCGTGATGAACGCAAAAGCGATCTCTTTCCAGTAGATTTGAAATGGTTCGAGTGATTCCAGTGGCAAAAGCAAGAACTTGTATGATGGGTTCCACAATTTCTGGTCAGCTTCTGATAAAAAATACTCGTGGTTCTTCTGATTGTTTGGAACCATTATACAACTTTCCAAATATTCCATTAAAGAATAACTCTTGGAAGCCTTTGGCTTTTGCTACCTAGTTTGGTATAGAACACATTTTAAAACAACTTGGACGTGAATATTAAACAGCATATCGTTGACAAAGTTTTGGTCAAACCTGTTCTGCATTGTGATGTAATTCTGCGTATGAAGTTTGCCACGTCATCCTCAAGCTTTGATTCAGCAAAGAACAAAACTTGAATTTATGTGAAGCTCATTTTATATGTATAAAATTTTGTTACAATATTAGTCTCTATATAAGCTTATGAATAAGTCTAGGGGTCTTAGTGTTAAACTCTATTAGCCACGTATGTGTCGGTTTGTTTGGCTTGTGTCCCAAGCCCAAGACCAACGTTTCTTTCCTTTTAATTGTATCAGCCGACTAGATTCCTAGGCGGTTTGGGAGTCGGTTTCTTACCCCCTCATTCTCTATAAATAGAGATGAGGGGGTGAGGGTTTATGTACGCATTCTTTCAATAACTAATCAAACAAACGATTAGGGTTACTTACTTGTGCTCTATCTTTCTTTTCTGTCTACGCCGTAACCAGTGATAGACCTACCTTTATCCGGATCCTTAGCGTAGTCTAAATCAACAAAATTTGTTACGTCTACATGGTTGCCACGATTTGTCCCATACACCAAACCCACGTTTGCAGTACCCCGCAAATATTTCAAAATCCACTTCACTGCTTCCCAATGCTTTTTACCTGAATTCGCCAAATATCTGCAAACTACACTTACCGCATACGCTATGGCTAGCCTCGTGCACACCATCAAGTACATTAAGCTCCCAACCACATTTGAATACGGCACCTTACTCATCCTTTCAACATCACAATCCCTAACCGGGCAATCCTTCAATGACAGCTTGAAATGCCCACCCAATGGCATCTGAACCGATTTCCCATTATCTATTCTATAATTATTTAAAATCTTAGAAACGTACCCGGATTATGACACCCTCAGAATCTTGCGATTTCAATCCCTGATGATCTCCATACCAAGAATCTTCTTTGCTTCCCCGAGCTCTTTCATGTCAAACTCCTTATTAAGCAAAGACTTGATAGACCCAATCTCAGCCTTGCTTTTACAAGCAATCAACATATCGTCTACATATAAAAGTAGATAGATATACTCACTGATGCGCGTGGATTGCAACACGCACTACGTTTTACCTCTCGAGGGATCTCGAGAAGCTTGCAATCCCCACCAGGCAGTGTACCTGACCGATGTAGTATAGTGAAGTGGCAAGTACCGGGGGATTGATCGTTCTCTCGCAGGGAATAGTGTTCTTTAGGCTAAAAGCTACTCTAATCTAGGTCTAAGGGTGGAGGAAGATTCTTTTTGTAAATAAGTACGGTTGTATGAAAAAAATAGAAGCATGTGTTTAATTTTTGTATAAAATGTATTTATTGAGTGTATTGGGTATTAAAAATAGGTATTGAATATTGGTTTTTGGGCTAACGTTAAATACTTATAATTAAGTGGGCTTAGTAAAAGAATTATAAAAGTGGAAGAAAATAATTTTTGGCACTTTTGTATTAATTTAGTAAGTATGAGAACGTATTAAAAATAACTGTTAGGAGTGTCGAGTACATTGTTTATTTAAATCGCGAAAAGCGTTTATTAACTTAATAAACGTAAGTAATTAAAAGAATTGTTTTGGAGGTTAAAATTTTGAACCAGAGAAGGAGCAAAGTATAGTGATGTTATAGACTAAATATAATCTAAAGTCATAGCGCACATGAAAGGTATTCTAAATTTTACGTTTATTTAACCAAAAGGTTATACATAAAAAGTGTTCTTGTAACATTTAAAGTAGTAAATTAAAGTTTGTAATTAAATGTTGATGTGGAAAATTATGGGTTGTTACAGTCTGCCACCCTTAAAGGAACCTCGTCCCGAGGTTCAGTTTGTATTAATTTTTGAGGTGATGTTGATGAAGGGGTTTGGATGCTTGCAACGGATTTGGTCTTCTCGCTTCCTAGTGAACTTAAGGTTTCCTTAAGAATTCTAGCGAACCTTAACGATAGGAATTCAACTTTTCTGGCTTGGAACGTGGTGTGTAATGGGGCTAGCTTTTCAAGATAGGGTTGAGTTAAAAGTTTACTTGGTTACTGTGCTTTTTAAGGCGAGTGCCAATGAATGGCTTATAAGTTTTGCCCATCAAAAGTTTATTTTTGGATAAGGTTTAAGGGTGACTATTCCAGTCATAACATGATTCTTCTGAAATTAGACATAAGTGGCCAGGCTATGTATAATTCAGGACTAATGATGTAATGGTCGGTTTAGTCGAAATAAAAGTATGTTTCTTAAAGATTAATAGTATTAATCATTTTGTTTATAAAATGACGGTAAAGATAGTTTTCAAAGGAGTAATACAGTTTGTGGGGCGATAGCAAAAGTAGTTTATAGGATAATTGTAAAGTAGATTGTAAAATGGTAACAAAATAGATTTATACGGTAGTTAGCAAAACGTTTTATAAGGTGGCAAGAGCCTATATAATATTAAGCAGACATTTTACACGATATAAATAAGTTAGTTTACAATAGAGCAGTATCGTATTCTTTGTAAAATAGTTGAGAAAAGGTAGTTAAATAGAGAGTGTAATGGACGAGAGTTGTCGTATTGCGACAATAAAAGATAAAACATTCATTAGATGGAAATTTATAATAGTACATGAAACTTTTACGATAGTACTTAATGTGAAACGCAAAAGAAATACAAATCTAGCGAGTTTCGACTTCGGTTTTATTATACAAGCATAAACTTTTCCTTAAGCGGTATCTTCGTTCGTAACGTCGTCAGGATCCAGGCAAGCTTTTTCTCCCATCAATGCGTATGCTCCCCCACGAGTTCTTTCTCCATTTTGATTCTTCAAATTTGGGCAAGCACTCCTGAGGTGCCCTTTTTCACCACATCTAAAGCAAGTCACCGGGGTAGGAACCCTACAATCTTTGGCTTGATGACCGGCCCTTTTGCAGTTCCAGCAGGTAGCAGGGCAAGGCCCAATGTGGTGATATTTGCATTCGTTGCACTCTGGTAAAGTTCCAGCATACCCTTTCTTGTCACCCGGTCCAGCAGCGTAGGCTTTCACCACTTCTTGTTTCTTATCTTGTAGCGGAACATGATCGTCTCCTTGGTCGTTATGCCTTTTCCTTTTGTTGCGGTTGTTGTCATTGGCATCCCAAGCAGCCCTAACTCGAACAACTTGGTCCATCAGATTGTGAGACATTTGAATTGTATCACTGAGAGTGCTAGGTCTAGAAGAAGTTACATTTCCTTGTATACTGGGTGGAAGTCCCCAGATATACCTCTAAATCCTTTTTCGTGTATTAGAAACCATCTCAGGACAGAGAGTAGCCAATTCATTGTATCGCTTAGTATAAGCTGCAATATCATATCCTTTCACTGCTAAGTTCCAAAACTCGACCTCCATCTTTTGAACCTCATTTCTTGGACAATACTCAGCTATCATCATTTCCTTAAAATCAGCCCATGGTGTTTCAAAAGCAGTATCAACTCCACTGACTGAGCATAAGCACTCCACCATGATAAGGCACCATCCAGCAAGGTACCTGTAGCATATGTCACCTTACAGTCCTCCGCGCATTTGCACATGCAGAAATCCGATTCCAACTTTTTGAACCATCGTATCAAACCGACAGCTCCTTCAGTGCCACTGAAAGTCTGTGGCTGACAACCCGAGAATTCCTTGTAGGTACACCTACGAGTCGCGGGTTCAACCCTGGTCGCAGTTCCACTGACTTCAGCGCCGTTACCACTATTTTGGAGGGTCTCGTATTCAGCAATAGCAGCAGCAACTTGTGCAGTGACTCGTTGGGCAACAAGTCGATCGATAGCAGCTGCACTCATGCCTTGTTTCTTTGGTGGCATTTTCTTCAAAACAAGAAAATAATAATGAGACGTAATAAAGACGTTTCCTAAAAGTAGGTGCTTTAAGGTGGCAGGTCATAAGATGAAAGTTTGTGGTCGTGTTAGGATTAGTGGGCGTATTTCAGGGCGGTGGTTTACGAGGTGATGTAGATATTCTAAAGTATGGGACGAGTGGTAATTAGGGAAATTGGCAGACTATAACGGGTTTTAATGTCACGTAAAACGATGTCACATATGATTGTGAAAAATTTTAGAGACCATTAGTATTAATTACGATATCTCGGAAAAGTTTAAAGGGGCCTTTAAAAGTACGAGTGTGTATTTCACTTCAGTCACACTAGTAATATATCTCTAGCTTTTAAAAGTTGTTTCGGAATGACCAGAACGAGTGTCCCAACTCGAAGTCAAATAGTGAGATTACGTAGGGAAGAAGGTGTAACATTGTGACACGTACGGTATGTATGTATAAGTATACAGAAGAATACTTATAGTAGATAGTGTAAGTCAAATTAGTATAAGTCACCAAATAGTAAGATGTAGTGCATAATTATGATAAGTAAACAGTAGTGAGGCAGCAGGCTTGGCAAGCGAGCACGTGGTGGTCATAGGGTTTTGCTTTTGTAAAAAGTGGTTATAGTCTGAGTTTAAAAATATACCCGGTTCTCTATAACCAAGGCTCTGATACCAATCTGTAACACCCCCAAAATTGGGTCGCAGCGGAAGATGAAGTTGCTGGGGTGCTACTAAATTGGGTCACAACACCGACTAAAGAGAACGGTTTTGCCTTTTCCATTTTGGAAAAATATTTTCATCATCATAGTAAATAAGTTTACAACATTTAGTTTGATGCATAAATAAGGCCCATATAAGTAAACAAGTGGTCCCAAATATATCAGAGTAATCTATGACCGTGCCCATGCCAAGCGCCTCCAACAATA
This sequence comes from Artemisia annua, assembly GCA_014162995.1. Classification (NCBI taxonomy): domain Eukaryota; kingdom Viridiplantae; phylum Streptophyta; class Magnoliopsida; order Asterales; family Asteraceae; genus Artemisia; species Artemisia annua. Next base: position 8,879 of record LBNU01005674.1, on the reverse strand, counting down.
GGTTGCTGTAATAAAGATCAACACCTGAGAATACATGCTAAAGGTCAGCATAAAGCTGGTGAGTTCACAGGTTTAAGTAAACAACAAGTTATGTATGGACCACAAGATTTCAACAACAATGTATTAATGAAAAGTATTACTGATGCACTAAGCTCATGACACCGAAGCCTTAACTGTAACACCCCAACCCGACACGGGTCAAAATGTTACATTACGGTGTCACTCAGAACATACAACGCAAGCGGAAGACTTATAAAACATACAAGTTACAAAGGGAATACTAAGGAAATAAGGAAATACTAATTCTATACAAAAGGGAAAACCAAAACCAAAATACAAAAACAAACTAAGTCTAAAAGAAGCCAAATTCAACTAATCCGGATGCAAAGGGTATCTATCGTCAAGGTAGTCCACTAAGAGCTCCTACGCACTCTTCACTCAAACCCAGCTTCCAACCTAAAACCTGCCGCAGGAAAAGAAATGCGGCTGAGCTTAAAAAGCCCAGTGAACAGATATATAACAAAACAAATAATCGAAACGTATATAAGTATAAGGAAAGAAATCATAAACTCCTGCTGAAATGAATACCATCTGTCAGATGAATAAGAGATCAACGATCAACTGAACAAATATCAAAGTCAACTAAATAAAGAATATGAAGAATCAAATGATAATATGAATCATATAGTAACCAGAATCAAAGAGCATGTAATCAACAAAGGTTTGTCTATCCGAGCCACTCGAATAGACATACGAACATAGGAAAGCCACGAGCCGACCTACCAGAGCCACTCGAATAGGTCTCAAATCACATAGTCACATATCCGTCAATTCATAGGGTGTACATAGAGTAGCTAGCTCCAATGTACCAGACGTGAAAGGGGTACAAGGCACGTACAGCCAGTCACCAAACCAAATCGTATCATATCAAATCATATCAAAACAAATCCTAGGATGCATCCATACGCTCCCTGAAAAAGAATACATATACAAGTGCAAGAATATGCATAAATATATATAACAGAATGGCCATAAGTGCACATAATCATATAATCATATCATAACAGAAGGGAACGCCGGGGACTAATCACACCGCCCCAGATAGTGTCATGCCACCGGTGCCTCGATGACACGCCCATGGTACCTCCATGAGTAGAATAAAACTCGGGCATAAGAATCATACATATCAGAAGAGAGCTATCCATAAACAAAGTAATCATAGCATATCAATCAGAACATATCAACAGAATCTCATATCAGTGAGATAGTTATCAGATCATCATAACAGAATGGATAGCAAACAGAATCTTATCAAAGGATAATATCAAACGAATCATATCATAGCAAACGAATCAAAGTCAAAGGATCGAAGTCATGAGATCAGAACCCATACTGAGAAAGGGTAAGAATATTTGTACCTTAAACCGCCAACGAAACCATATCATAACGTAAGAATAGGAAGTCACTCTCTCTTCAGCGAATCTACACGAATTAATGATCGGCTTATTATTAATAACCATTTAAATCAGATTACTCGCTTTAGTCGGCTTTCTACTTTTAGTAACTTTCCATTTATAGCAGCTTTCTAAAATAGTAGCTTTCCAAAAATAGTAAGTTCCCATATTTAGTAACTTTCCTGAATTAGTACTTTAATACTTTAAGGTTATTATTGACGATTAAATAATATTTAAGGTTTAAATTGACTAAAATAATAAGTTAGGGTTAAGTACGACTATTTAGTAAAGTTTAGGGTCAAAATATAAATTATCAAAAATTAAATATTAAAATGTCAAATAAAATCATTTTAAACTTTATTTTAATAAATTAATACTAAGATAATAATTTTGGACCCCGTCATTATAATTTATGAAATTTATTAACGTACCCACTATCTTAATATTTATGCCGCGACGACCCAAGCTTTTTATTATTTCGAAAACAACCAAGTCCAAGACACCTTCTTGTTAAAAATATGCCGAGACACCACAATCAACAAACCCCTTTTAACGTAGCAGTAAAAACACTATGCTCTTTTAAAATCAGTTTGCGCCCAAGTCGACACATATACCCGACACAATAACATAATAATCACTTTCATATTATGAGTTTTAAAACTGGTCATGCGCATATATACATCTCCCTCTTAATATGAATTTAATTTCAAAAATCTTTTGAACGAGCAGGACCAGTTCTATACATGTTTCATAAACATCTTTTTATTTTATTAAGCTTAAAACAGTTACAATAATCAGATCCAAATGCATCATGAAATCACGGATTATGAGCCAACTGATAACATAAACTCACACGTTTGCAGCCCCTATCGTCCACACACACAAGCATTGATATAGGTCGACTTAGAGTTCGATATTTCATGCGGTTTTCCTTAAGATTTTATGTGCTGCCATTATTTGATTATAACCATAAAACACAGCCGATTATATATATATGTCTTGCTTTCATTATTTTATGTGAGGTTGAATGATTTTATGCGTAGTTTAGATCGATTAGAAACATGTAACATGATAAGCCGATTAAGAAGGCTACGTACGATCAAACAAGAAAACAATAAGAGATGGTATTGAACAAGCTTCGAGACACGTTACCCTTGTATCGTGATTGAATGGAAGAGGCCAAGACAAATCGGACCAGAATTGAATCAAACCGAAGCAAATCCACACCCCTCGAAACAGAATATACCACATGTTGAATCTATGTATCCTTGATAGATCTTGTAGCTCTCATTGATCGTTAGCAGTGTCTATGTAATCACAAACACTCTAATAGAGAATCTCCAAAGCTTGTATTCTAATGCGAAAAACAAATACAAACATAAACAATGAATACTAAGAACGTTTAATCCTCTATGGATTATATATTAATAACTTGTAAACTCGTTCGTTACCTTGAACATAAACTTGTGTTCCTTTTATAGACAAGGAACTCTAACCTAAACCGTTTCACAAGAAACGTATATTCTATAAATTTTAAATGATATGCATTATCTTTTCCTAATATTACTCATGCATATCCTAACTTCATTACATAATGCGCGGTTTTACTATGTCCGCAGAAACTAAAAATGCTGAAACTATGTCTTCAGCAGTATCACATCTTCAGCAGAATCTGTGTCTTCAGCAGATTCCTTCAGCAGTAACCATCAGTAGAATTCTCACTTAGCAGAATTCCCAACAATCCTCCCCTAATCTTGAATTTGACATAGTTAAGTTCAAGATTCCTTGATAGATCAGTAAGCACAAAAATTGAAAGAGGATTGTCTTCAAACATCAGCAGCAAAGAACCAAAAGGATCCACATCTCTATGAGTGACCAAACTGTATACTTCATATCTTTGCAGCAACAAATGACATAATGTACATCAAAACATATTAGTTTCATACTATTCTCATCACATCCAGGTGTGTTAACTCCTGTGAGAGGTGAATCATTGAAAATAATGGATTTGATGTCTCTTTACCAATAGCCATCACTACTGGAGTAGCCAAATGTTTAAGTTCGAAAACTATGGTACACTGATAACCATATGATTTTTAGTAAATCATCAACTATAAACGGATTTGAGTTGTCTTTACCTGTAGCCGTTTGCTCAGGACTAGCCAATTCTTAAAGGAAACATCCTTGGTGAATTGAAAACCAATATGGATTTCCACTGCCTTTACCACAAGCCATATACTTATGGGCTAGTCAATTCTTAGGATTTTCACAGAATAAGATCCATGGTGAATTGATGACCATTTCAACTCTCAGCAATTAAGCATGGGTGAGTTGAGTACCCTATGGTTTTGAGCAAACCATTACAGCTATCAACAGATTTGATGTGTCTTTACCAAAGCTGTACCCTTTGGACTAGCCAACTCTTTGATGAACACAAGTCACATCTGGTGAGTTGAAAACCATCAATAGATTAATTATACAACAAATCTGCAAACGGTTAGTACAATAAAACACATTTTTTTTTTATTATTTTTTTTACTAAGAAATAAAAATAAAAATATACAACAATTACCCCAAAGAAGTATCAATGGTGACTCCATGCTGTGCTTTCATACCCATTTTGAACTGGATACTTCTCCTTACAGCTTTAACCAATTGCTCAGCATGAGTCATGTCATTGCCACACACATCACAAGGAACAAGCAGCTTCATCTCCAACATTTGATTCAGAATCCTTAGAGAGATGTGATAGGTAATCTCAGCACACATGTAGAGAACCTTGCCAGCATCAGTAGACAACACATGAACATTGGGTAGAGGATAAAATTTCCAATTAGAAACCTCCCATCTTGACTGTCCCATCCAAACATCAAAGCCTCTACTAAGATGAAAACTGGAATCAAATAATACAGTCAAATCTCCTCTCAAATACATTCCACTCCCAGTAGGTTGTTTGTTCTTATAAAAGGAGGTAACCCAAGAATACAAATTCAGCAGATCCTGTCTATCCACAAAAGTTAAAATTTCACTCAGAAAAGAGAAATATTTAACTGTCCCATCTGCTCTGTGGATAACATTAATGTCCTGATCCTTGTATTGAACTGGTTGAACCTCCCAACTAACCAAAGGAACATGAGGAATAGGATCTTTACCATCATCTTCCTCAACCTCAATATATTCAGAATCATCTAAGGGAGTAACCAAACTTGTAGGAGGTCGCTTCCTGCCCTGAGTCTTTCTTCTTGTGGCAGTAGAAGATGCATCAGTAGTATCTGGCTCAGATTTAACTTGAGTTGAGTCAGGTATTGAAGGGTCGGCAGGAACATCTGTAGATGCTGCAGCAGGAACATCTGTAGAAGCTTTAGCAGGAACAGATTGCTCAGTAGGATCTGGAACTGCTGAAAATGTCTGAGCAGGATCTGGAACTGCTGAAGGTGTTTCAGCAGGAACAGATACTGAAGTATCAGCATCCTTAGGCACATCAATAGTAGCTCTAGCCTCTGTTGCCCTTGCAAGAACAGCCTTGTCATTTTCTAGCATCTTCTGAATAGCTTCCTCACTTAATAAATCCTCCATAATTTGCTTCTTTGTTCGTTGCCTAGTAACTGGTCCTGTATTAACCATAGGTGCCTTTCCCTTATCAGATAGACCAGAAGATTCAGCAGGAGGAGGTGTATCAGCAGGAGTCTCATGTATAGACTTCAGCCGTTTAGAAGGTGGTTCCTCAAGTGTTTGCTGAATAGAACTCTTCTGGCGTAAAGACATAATGTAGTTATAAGCACGCACCAGTTTCTCATGAGGCATATTCCAAACCTTGGCTTTACTCCATCCAGAATTAAACACAGCTGGACTCATATTTTTCACCACCACTCTTATAGTATGAGTGATTTCAGCTTGAGTAGGAGGTTTAGCCAATTTAGCTTTGGTTTTTTTTGCATCCTCTTCTTTCTTCTTCTTCCTTAGCAAGGCAATGATGTCATCAGTGGTAGCATTATCACCCAGTAGATCCCTAGAAAGAGAAGCATTGGAAGCAATTTGAGCTCCAATATTCATCCAGTCACTCTCATCAAACTCAGCTACCCTGGCATCCAGCTCTTTTCTTCTTTCTGGTGGTAAGGTAGACACATAAGTAGCCTGCACTCTGTCAACCTCTGCATTTAGCTTTGCTTGTTCTTGTTCAGCCAAAGCTTGACTCTTCTGAAGCTCCTCATGTATCTCAAAAAGTCTTTCTTGGGCAAGTACTTCCTCCTTAGTGATATCATCTGTACCAAGATCCTGATCTACCACATGAATTTGAGCTTGTTCAGTAGCCTCAAACAGCTTATCAGCAGAAGAAGGTGCAGCATCATGAATCTTTGGAGAAGAAGGCTTCGCAGGTTCAGCAGATGCAGAAACATAGTCAGAAGTATCAAGATGAGCAGGAGAAGACAACTTGACAGAACTATCAGCATGATCAATATCCATGAATTGAACACCAGCATCAGCAGCATCAGACTGCTCTTTTGGACCTATACTTGGACTCAGCACCTTAGGAGTGTCAGCAGTTGCAGGTTTTGGAGATGGAGAGAGTTCAACCTCCGTAGCTTCAGCCAACATATGAAGAGGATCAAGAGAGGCAGATCCCTTTGTTGCAGTCGCAGCAGGAACCTCCAACTCATCCTCTGAATCAACCACAAATTTTCTTTTCTTTTTGTTTGCCAGTTGAGCTTCCAAAACCTTGACTCTCTCTGTCAGTTCACTTATTTGACCCCCAAGATTTGTTTTGGTCTGCATTAACTCTCTTTCCAAGTCACCAACTTGTGCAACATACCTGTTTAGCAACTTATAGACAGTGGTTAGTGAAATGGGGTCCTCAGCTGTACCATCTGGTTTACCAGAGGTTTGGGGAGCTTCATTGGACCTGTTAGGAGACATATGAACATCATCACCAGTAGTGGTGGTATCAATCAAGACCTCTCTAGCTGGGCTAGAAGTCTGAGGTGCAGTGAATATTGGTGTCTCAGTATTAGGTTCAGTAGCAAATGTGTCTAAGAACTCATCAAAATCACCAAACTGGTCAGTCATGGGTGTCTGTTCTACATTCCTAGGGTCAGCAGATCCTTCACCAGCATTAGTGGCTGGTTCCAGAGGATCAGCAGAATGCTCATCAGGAGCAATAGGCCTAGGAGAAACCACCTGCTGTTCATCAGCAGCCACTGAGGTTGAAGCCTCAGCAGCATGAGATGTACCAGCAGCATCCTTAGCTGCGGATGCATTTGCATCAGCAGCTTCAGGAATAGGTGGAATACCACCGTCAGCAGCATGAGGACTAGGTGGATTATCACCTTCAGCTGCACCAGCATTGTCACCAGTAGGCAACATAGCTGGAGGTAGAGGCCAATGGGTGCCAGAAAAACCACTTTCCATGTTTGAAAACACTTTAGAAGCTATTTCATTAACAGGTGTGTGTGTTCTATCTACTGTTTCAATACCTATGATGATTTGAAGAAACCTAGGGTACATATAAAATTTATTTTTAACAGCCTGAATATTACTAATCATGCCCCTAAAAATATATCTAGAAAAATTAAAATTGGTACCCTTGGAGATATTAGCAACAGCACAAGCCACATGAGTAGAAAATTGATCCAGACCTCCTGTCTTATTACTCATGCACTTCAACAAGGTATGCACCAGAAACTTCCATTTTGGGCAAAAGAGCCTCTTGTACCACACCTTGCCATCCCCTTGATAACCAATAGCTCTCAACGCTGGAAGTATCACAGACTTATCTTCATGATATTCACCATCCGCATCTTTTAATTGAAGTTTGCTGCGGATCAATGACTCAGTGACCACATACTTTTTCCCATCAATCCAAGCAACAATTTCAGTCTCAGCTTCTGCTACCACAGCCGAATTCCAAAATTGTGTGACCAATGATTCACACACTAGATCCGGACAATGTGTCAGAGCAAAGTGGAGATTAGACCTCTTCAAGAAATCTACCATAGGTTCAAATACTTCTTTTCCTTTAACTTTACCCAGAAAAGCAATTAGGTTGTGTTCACTTTTAAACACAAGGTTTGCCATAGTGAAATTATGAGAAAGAAATGATCTTGAGAGGTTAGAAATGGGTTTGAATTTATAACGAGTGGGATGTAGTTATTTTGGAGTGGGATACACACGATTGGTTATATAAAGAAGTTACCAAGAATCGTGGGGGTTAGTTGACAACGAATCTTTAGAGAATCGTTTGACTAATTTTGACTTTATAACTTACCCAAAATAAAACACACTTTTTACCCATCAGCAGATTGGTAAGTCAATCCGTAGAATCCCATGGTCAATCCGCAGTATCTATAACAGGCTGTCATCCACTCCCACCTTTTGGAACTGACGCTTCATTAAACGTCTTAAAAGCCCAATCAGTTTTATAAATACCTCTCAAATCATACTTAATCATAATCAACCATTGAATAACCACTTTTACACCCAAAATCACACCATGAATATTATATACATATCTTCTGATTCAGATTCATCAGAGCACAATGATCCACCTCCACCACCACAACCAATGCCTATTCCACCACCACAACCAATGCCAGTGAGAAGAATCCATGGTTGGAGAACCAAAGAAGAGGCACGCAAACGTCGACATGATGTACCAGCTCCTCCTCCTCCACCAGCACCACCAGCACCACCTCTACCTTTTCCATCCTCTGACTCAGATACCTCTGAGTCAGATACCTCTGAGTTATTGTTCTATGAGGATGTCAACGAAGGACCTTCTGAACGTCCACCTCTTTCAAAGCTTCTATCAGAGGAGATGGAGCGTGTTGTGGCTGGGATGAGGCTAATTCCAGTTCCTCAAGATCACAAGAGATTGGAAAAACCACCTCCCCAAGTATTGGGGCTTGTTTGTAAGAGGCTATGGACCCCTGAGACAAAGTCCAAAGATGTGGAGAAAGTGCTGAAGAACATAAGAGATGGTGAAGGCACTTCTGACCCCAAGGGTAAAGGCAAGAGGAAGATAGATTAGGTTTTAAATTGTGTTTTGTTTAGATGATAGGATCAATGTATCTTCCTTTTTATGAACATGAATAAACTCTGAACTTTTCTTTCATATAAGTCATTCATGAATGTATGCATATTGTAGATACCTCTGAAAAGATAGAACAATGTTATCAGCAGATACCACAATCAGCAAAAACTCCTATCAGCAGGAACTGGTTTCCGCAGGAACCATGCAATCCGTAGAATGGGCTACAGTAGTATGATACTAAATATCTGTTCCCACCTAACTATCATCAAACGCTGTTGACTTTGACTTTTGCCTATAAAACAGATCCAAACTTTCATCAACCCTCATTCCTCAATTTTATCCCAAACCATGTCTTCCAAACCTGAGATCATCGATCTAACCTCTTCCTCATCATCATC
>LBNU01005672.1:0-11624 GCA_014162995.1 Artemisia annua | reverse complement strand
ATACTTAGCAAACTTACATTCCCTTGCAAATGTGACCAGTCTTATTACGTTTAAAAATTCAATCTTAGACTTGTCAAAATGCAATACTTGTTTGCCTTGAAATCAATCCCTCTTCCTTTTTTCTTCATAACTTCTTGATCACTAGCAGTAAATCATGCAACTTGCCATCTGATGCATTTCTTCTAATATCTTCTTCAATCTGCCAGTAGGTCTTCAAGGTAACAGGTAAGGTAGCTTGTTGAGCAAAGAATTGAGCACTACAAATCATCACAATTGATGTTGTTTGGAGGTTGTTGAAGTGGTTAGTAGCACAGTTGAGTAAACATCAGCAACTTACTTTGAACTGATAAGCATTACTTTAGTGGAAGTACTGCTTGTCTTGCAGGAGACACAAAGCGAATATTGTTGTTGCATGAACCTGATTTTACCATCCATCTTCATGCCCTCATTTAAACCTTCAAGTGTTGTATAATATCAAAGTCCATTAAGTAGGCCAAATCAGGTTGACCTCTTTGGATCATAGTAGCAACTCACATGCAGATTAGATGGCAAACTGCCTTAGGAACTTCAAGTTTTGCCATCTTCACAGTAGAGACTTCTCACCATGTTCTCTAGCATATGAGAAGATTTTGAAATCTTCATAAGGCAGCATCAAGTCCCTTCGCTTCTCCAACAGCAAAGGGTTTCAAACTGCTGCTTCAGCAAATTCTGTGCATCTTCTTGGAAGCATACATTAGCCTCAAATCTTGTTTTTGATAGCAGCCCCAGTTGTTTAGATCCTTCAGCATTATGAAACTTCAACAGTGTGGCCATCCAGGGATAGTATACAGTTATATGTTGAGAGCTTTTCTTGATTCCTCTCACAGTTGCAGAGATTGTTGCATGAGGTGTTTAGGCTTCCAGGATACAACTTCAGGTTCTTCTATAACTTGATTTGGCCATGAACATGTATCCCCAAGTGCAGAGTCATAATGCAATGTCTGCTCATCTTCATCTCTCCAGAAGATCATACTATCCTTCTTGACTATGGAATTCTAACAGTGGTGATGGATGCATAGGTGTAAGGTTCAAGGTTGAGACCATCTTTTAGGTTTGTTTAGAAGATCGACTTGATTTAAGAGTTTAGGGTTATTTCTTAATCAGAGGTTTCACACAAGCTCTGATACCCTTGTTGGATCGTTATACTCTGACAAACTACGTTTTTATAGCTTGTCTAAAGGATTTAGCAGTCTTGGGATAATCCTAAACACTAATGATCGAAACACTGAATTACTCTATTAGTATGCGGATTACTTAACAAAGCTAGAAGAATTATAACACTTAAACCTTATATTAAATCAAACTTTGAACGATGCTCATGCTAATTGTACAGATTCACAAACAACCCTAATATAGCTAATATCGAACTTTAGCTTTTCTCTAAAAGTATTTGTATCTCTAATAATGACTTAGGGATCCTTTTATAGGCACAAGGAATACCCTAGTCGGTTTATAATACTTGAACGATAAGTATACAAACTCTTAACTTTAGAATATTCTAGATTATACATAATATTCCTAATCTAATCTTCAGTCTTTATCTTCAAGCAGTACTTTGACTTTATCAACGAGCAGTACTTTGATCACAAGCAGTACTTTGACTTAAAACACTTTAGCAGCACTTTGGTCTTCAGCAGTACTTTGATCTTTTATACCCCAACACTTTCTAACTCTTTTCATTCATTACTTATTTACTTATACTATATTAGCTTAGTTAGTTAGTTAATATATAATCGTTCATATAGTGCAAGTATTGAAATCACATAAACTAGAATCGAAGTTTTTAAAACAAAATCGTTTTCATAAATTTTAAAACGGACGTAAAACTATTCAACCCCCCTTCTAGTTTTCTACATGGTGGTAAGATCTGAGACATCTACCAAAAGCACCTAGCCCATCATAATAACCGATAGATTGATTGGGTATATTGTCGTCGATTTCAGTGGCACCGAAACAACTAAAGATCGAACACATATAAACACACCTAAGTTCCAACACCACAATCAAATCCACACGCATATAATGTTTCAAGTGTAAAATTCAAAAATAAATTAACACACAAAATATTTCTCGTCAATAAAGTTGGCACTAAGAACACAGCCTCTTATACAGCAAAGTCAAGAACCCATCACTACCATCCCATTTATATCAACTAAATACTTGATGGCCCTAAACAAAAATCAATATATATTTCCGGCAGCAGCGACAGCGAGTATTGCCGCCACAAATAATATTCCGCAGCGGATCTACAAAAAAAAATAATAATAATAAAAAGAATAATAATAATAAAAAAAATTAAGATTTTTATAACTCAGATCTATAAAGAATATATACAAATTTATAAAATAAATAAATAAATAAATAAATAATCATTGTTTCAAAAATATATAGATNAAAAAAAAAAAAAAAAAAAAAACTTGAAAAACCTTTCGAGATGTAAGGTGGTGGCAGGTTTGGTTTCCGGTGGTGATACGGCTCGGTGATTGGGGCCTCGATGGTGATGGGGTTATTGATGGTGGTTCTTTTGGTAGTGGCGGCGACGGAGGTTTCAGAAGATGTAGGTGGTGGCGGCGTCAACTAATAGAGGAGTGGTGATGTTTGTTTTACGTTAAGAAGAAGAGGGAGAGATGTAAAAGAGAGAGAGATAGACCAGATATTTATGTGTGTGTTTTTTTGTTTGCTTTGTGTGTGGCTTTGGTTTATATATGAAATAGGCTCGGTGTGTTGAATCTTAAAATTTAGGTTCGGTGGAGGTTGGGAGTTAGGAACGTGATATGCATGTTTTATAAAGGAGTATAGAAGTATAGATATATATATAAAATTTTCGAGCCGATCATTTCCGATGGTTTTGCTCGGCCTTGTCGTTTCCTGGTATTTCCCAATCTCCCTTTTTAAACCTTAGATCTACCATTTCGTCTGTCACTCGTCTTCATCCTAATCTTCAACGTATCCAACCAAATTTGAAAAAATCATACTAGTAATTATTACCTTCAACTAAAAGTCAAAATCCCTAATTCCTCCGACTATGTCGGGCAATTCAAGGCGGTGACCATCGGAGGATTGGCAGGAGGTTCCAACTAGGAAAGGCAGAAGGGAGTATCATCAAGAGGTGGGTAATAACAAGGTAATAACGAAGTTCTTCGTTTCGAATATCCCTCCAAAGTGTTCTTCGTTTCGAATACAAAAAATAACATCAAAATATCAAAATAGTTTATTCTAACAACCCAGAGAAAAATATACCCAATGTGTCTCTATTATTCATGAAACAAATTGACAGAAAAAATCAATAAAAATAAAAACAATATCAAAATAGTGTTAGGGGTGCGGATATGGAAAATTGGGGTAAGTTTACCTTTTTTGGATAAAATTTGTATTTGATACTTCATTCGTTCCAAAGTTGTTGTTTATGTTTTTTCGTTATCAAAAATTAAGTGCCCACTATAAACATCGATAGGAAATTTTTATCGAGTTTACTATATTATCCTCACTTAAAATTATTCTTACAAACTTAATAAAAATCATATATCATCAGTTAAAATTAAACTTTCATTTTGTAAAAAGTAAAGGATAATGATTATATATTTTTTAAAATGTATATTTTAATCGTGGATTAATTTATTTGATACATATAGCATATAAAAAATTAAGGGGGAGAAAATATATAATAAGTTGACATGTACAGATTAATTGGAAAAGAAATGTTAAAAGGTGTAGAACATAAAATTTTACTTGTCAGTCATGAGAAATAGAAAGATAAATAAACATAAATACTATGAAGAGATATTATTTCTCCATAATTTTAACATGCTGAAACCAAAGGCCATCTCTATGGCAGATTTTGGCACCATGTCTTTAAAATAACGCCATTCTATAGCAGATTAGGGGTGTTAACAAGCCGAGCTTTTAACAAGCTATTCTAGCTTGAGCTCGTTTTACTCGAGCTCGAGTCGATCTCGAACAAATATTAGTGCTCAATTATTTCTGATCCACCGGTTCCATTAAAGATGGCTTGCCATCACGGTAGCCCTGAGTTTCCGGATGCCCCAAACATCCTCATTGAAAAATGACTATCGTCAACACAAATCACAGTATCTTTAAGGGTTTGGTATTTAATAAAGCTTGTGGCTCATTTCCACGTTGATTTGTATTTGATAAATAAAATGTAATAATACGAGGAAGACAATTCGTTGGGACGAATATACAAGGTTGTTTGTTCCACATACAATCGTTGTTTTATTATATGAGTCTAATTCGTTTCAATGTAAGTTGTTAGTTTGACGATGTCATGATTCATTTTGTGTAAGTTCCCTTTGGTCTTTGTAAGAATTTAGTTATCTTCTTTTGACGCTCCAAATAAACTCATTGAATGATTGGTGATAGTCTTAACCAATAATATCACATACTGATAGTCAAATACGTATTTATCTATAAATTCTCAAAAACACATTCACTATCTAACGGGGTGGCAACCTTTGCGGTTTCGGCATTCGATATGCCATGCCGATCGGTATCCATGAAAACCACTCATGCGGTTTGACAACTTCGGCAAGCAATTCGGTAATCCATACCGAATCGGCATGGCTTGTTCCCCAAAAAAAGTGACCGTTGCATATTAAACGAATTCGAACGTTTGAGGCATTTTTCCAAAAAAATAAAAATAAAAAATAAAATCATAAATCATAAGATCTCACAAGTTTGACTCGGGGTTAAGTCGTACCCATGAGAAAAACCCATTTCCTTACCTTTTCTTCTTAGATCTATAAGATTAGAACACAATAAATGATGGTGGTGATGTTTTGGGTGGCGGTTAGTAACCAAAAGTGGTGATGGAGGTCGTTTGATGGCGCGTGAGTGGTGTCAAATGAAAGAGGAGATGATGGTGAGTGTTGTGGTGGTGGTGGTTTAGTGGTGGAGGCGGCGGTGATGGTGGTGGTGGCTTGACAGCCGGCGGCTAGAGAGGGATACGGGATAGAGGTGAAGTTTGGTGATTATGAGTCTTTCATTCGGGTTGACCCCTGATTACGTAGTATTCGGTGTCAACATCGGGTCTGTTAAGTCAAGTCTCAAATAAGCTCTTATAACATATCACACCAACCCATTTATAGAACTTCAGGGTCAACCTCCTTGGGTCGTGGTCAATTCCACCGAGTTACATAATCCGGGTCCGGTCAACTCGTTGGTTTATTGGGGAAATTCAACCGTATGTATAATTTTATCAATTTGATAAAGTGTTTAGTTTTAAGTCGGTATTGTCAACTCAGGGTTCGGTTATTGAGGTCAAGGCTAAAAAAACATACTCCGAACTCCGACTTTTGTTTATAGAACTCGGGTCAAATTCGGGTTGACCCGATTTTTTTGACCCGAATAGTGATTTTTTGACCCGAGTTGCACCCGACCCTGAGTTGACCCGTATAACCCGGTTTCGGAAATGTTTATGGGTTCGGGTTGTTTTATGACTATCTCTTGATTCCTATGTGGGAGTGAGTAGTATGGAAGGGGGAAGAGGTTGTAAGTTGGTACGATTATATTAGAGGATAAGTAGTATTAATATATGAAGGGGTTATTGTGTTATTGGTATTTGTGAATTCTTATTTATTGCTTTACTTTATTATTAATGGTTATTATATGGTGTATTGTATTTTTTGCGTCGCATTGATGTGATTTGATGAATGAATAAAAATGGCAATATTTTAATTTTATTGTTAATTTTGCATGATGAATGAATTAATGTAGGCAACCCATGTCCATACCCCATAAAAATACATCATGCAAGCAAAAGAACCAATAAAATATTGACAACACTTTTCATGCACCACCATACCTCATCTTCCCATTTTTTAGTGGCAATGATGATGCAAATATATATATATATATAATATATATATATATATATATATATAATTAAATATTATATATATATATATATTAATATATATATTAATATATACTATATTATATATATATATATATATATATATTCATATATATATAGATTATATATAATATAAATATATATATAATTTGAAAATCGTTCAACGGCTAAAAATTTAATGGACAACGTTCTAAAAATTTAATGCAATCAACAATACCGATTCGGCAATCTTTACCGAATTCTTCATGCCGAGCTCCATACCGCAACACTTGCAATGTCCATGCCGATTGATACCGAGCATGCCGAGCCTTAAACCGAATACGTTGCCACCCCCTAACATATTATTGCCAAAATGGTTATAAATGTTATAGACATTGTATTTTGTGTTCCATAAGACAGTTTCAAAGTTTTAATAGCTTTGATAATAACTAACAATACTCAATATATGGTGTTATACATATAGTAACCTTTATATAAGCTAAAGATTTTTACTCAAAAGTTAATGCAGTTTACAAACGACAATGTAATTACCTAACAAATGTATGTTACTTTACTATAAAACTCAAGGTAATAAAAAAATCCACATAATATAAACTACTGTATAAAAATAATGGACAAGTTGTATATATAATGAAGTGTTCATCTTTCAAACATTCCTACCACTTTCTTGCAATCTCTAAAATTTTCAAATCCATCTCTACAGAAAGCTCACTGCATTAAAATGATTCCAATCTGGCTGCTACTAATGTTCGTCACATTTTTACAACCGATATCGATATTATCTTTGCCAGAATGTAACTTTCCTGCGATTTTTAACTTTGGTGATTCGAATTCGGATACGGGTACTTTAGCAGCTATCTATGGACAACTTGCAGTTCCTTATGGCGAAACATATTTCCATCATTCTGCTGGTCGTTACTCAGATGGCCGTCTTATAATCGATTTCATAGGTACTTACGTTAATTGTTAAACTATGCCTTTCATTTAGTTCCTTATAAATCTAAAGTCATAAGCAACTACTGTATTTTTTATTATTGGTTTTTAGTTGAACTAGTCATATTACATTTGTTACAAACGATTTGTGAAATAATTATTTGTTTAAGTGTTTTTTCGTCGTTTCTAGTCCAAAATATCGCCATGTGTATAACGTGAAGTTTGTGTCTTTTTGTTATTGAAATAGTGTATTTTTAGTTTTGTATTATAGGAAATAGGGCTGAGCAAACCTACCCGAAAATCAACTCGAACCGACAAATCGACCGAAACCGGATCGAACCGAACTGAACTTTTTTGATTCGGTTTCGGTTTTGTATATTTGTTACGGTTTTTATCGGTTTCGGTTTGGTTTTGGTTTTTGTCTGTTTTTTTGGTTCGAAACCCGAAAACTGACCCGAACTGAGTTATTCGGTTTCGGTTTTGATATCTATTTCTCGGTTCGGTTTTCGGTTTGAGTTTTTTCCTTTTTCAATTTCCGGGTCGGGTCGTTTTTTGTCAGTTCGGGTCGGGTTTGACCCGATGCTCACCCATAATAGGAAATGTTAGCCGGTAAATGCTGATGTGACAATTGACAAGTTGCATAAGACCTTTTTAACTCTCCTAAAGGTAAAGAGAGTGGTCACCATCCTTTTACCATCTACATTATCTCCACTTCAGCTTTCTCTCTCTTCTCACTTTCTCACACTCCTTCTCACATTTCACCCGTTTTAGCCAATTTCCCCTCACCTTTTATTAAAATACCCACTTATGCAAATATACCCTACTAAATATATCACACACAATAACAAAACAAATAAAAAGCATTAAAACAAAAGGAGGCCCCCACATTTTTTGTGCTCTCACTATGGTGACCGGCTCACCATAAACACAAAATTTATATCGTGACTGTGGCTTCCGTTTTGGTGAAGGTGAAGGTGACCAAGTCATGCCCCACTCCCTTTGGTCTAAAAGAAATAAGTTATCTTTCAACTTCAATTAAACACTTGGGGATACAGTAAGAAAATAGACAAAATAATCACTATTACTTGATTAAGAAGTTAAGAACTCGTATTTTAATGAGCTTCAGAAATCAGAAGTACATGTTACAGCATGTTAGTAAGATAATCACTTTATACATGATTATGAACTTGTATTATACAGTAATGACTTAAATGCTTAAAAGTGGAATAAACAATTATTAGATGAGATAAAATACCAACATCTCTTATTTTGTCCCGGTTATTTCTGGATTGTGTTAAGAAAAATATTGTTTATAAAACACCTAGGGAAGGATTATTATTTCTTTATTATGAGGTTCCATAAACACACGTGGTATAATATGAAGAGACAAAATATATTTTTTTTCCCCTCAAATGAATGAACGGCGGATTTTATTAAAACTAGCAAAGAGCTAGATGATGATGAAAAAAAAAATTAAAGTTAATATTGGACTTTAAAGCCAACTAACCCAGCTAAACTTTCTTTTGGCTCTAATATTATACCATTCAAAAGACTGATTAACAATATTATCAAAAGATTGACTACTATCAAAAAACAAGCGTCCCATGGACTCCTCATTAGAATTACAAACTGGCAAGGGATGGAAGGAAACTCCGAACCTCTCACCGACATACAAAGAGGAGTTGGGAGTTTATCTAAAGCTAACCTCCAGTCCAATATGTGAACTTTGATAGGCACTAACTTGGTACATCTTGTAGGAGTCCCATTACAAATAATAAGCTCCTCCTCGATAAATTTTTTGGCCTAAGCAACCGAAAAAAGACATGATGGGTCTAAAGACTAAACCCAACAATCACTAGCTAGTATAGGGACTTCTGCGTCGCTTTTTTTCGACGGTCCGTCGTCTAGTCGACGGCACGGAGTCTCCGTCGACATGACGACGGGGGCAAGACGACGGCAGTGCTCGTCGGGACCAACCTTCCGTCGACTTCCGTCGACAACAGTGGGTCCCACGTCTTTTTCAGTCCAGAAATGTGTGTCCGTCAATCCTTCCGTCGACACGTTCGACGGGAGGTAATATAATTAGCAAATTAGTTAATTAATCTTCATATAGTTATTTATTCTTTTATGGTCCGTCGACTTGTCGACCGGGGCATTAAAATACTATAGTTCTTTTTTAAATGGTTCTGTCGCAAGTCGACGAGATCATTTAAAACAACATTTTTTTAATATGATTGTCCGTCGACATGTCGAGGTACAATAAAGAGATAAATGTTTTTGGTTTGTTGGTGCCGTCGACATGTCGAGCGTGACTTTATTACCCTGCTAATAGCGGGGTGCAAATGCAGCAGAATCCAGATTTTTTCGGAAAATTTTGGGAAATCTCCAAACCTGTAGATACCATAACCTGTACTACAATACTTATAACCACTCAATATCAACATATCTAACACATAACTCTACATCGGCTAAAAACTTGATAATTATCGCTAACACCCTCAAATGCATTAAAACATATAAAGTCACAAACGGGTGTGGCGATATCTAACCTAGTGCCTTCCAAATTGTTTCAATTACCGCGGTGTTCAAGTGCTCAAATGTTAAACTAAAAGTACTAGTTAAGGATCATCGATTAAGTTACTACATAATTATTGTTTCAAACCATAAGGTACAACAAATCACGATTCCACCAAAGTCACTCATCTGATCATTACTCATCACGCATCCAATTTCGAATAATTGCTCCGCTCCCGCAGTCCACTCTCGTCCGCAAGCTCCACTCCACTCCCGCCAGCTACACATGCCGATCCCTCACATGCTGAGAACTCGCCTGCTATATACTAGGACCATAGTGGTTGTCGAGCAAAACCTCCAAACTCGGAGCTTCTCTGCATGAGCTCTTGTGTACTTTCAGCATCCTGGGACTCTTCTTCTTAGCTTCAGCAGATCCAAAGATACCCCTCTCCGCACCTAAACGAAATAATCAAAATTTAAAAAGCCAGTTGGAATACATAATTGAGTCATGAGTAATCTATAATTAATTTATGCCACCTGTACTGGAGGTGGGCAGCGGGGTGGGCATGTTACTTGGTGGCCTGGGTGTGGCGGGTGTACCCTACGCCCGCTATGGGGCCCGCTTGCCTCCTTCAAACATAGCCAGTTATCTCTCCGTTACGCCCCCCTTCAGGCGTATTCGCGAGATCTCTGAGCCGAACCTTTCTTCCTATTTAGTTGGAAAAATTGAGAATTTATATATAATGTTGGTTAATTACGCAGATTATGTTTCAGTTAATCATTATAAGTGGCGTGTTTAGGGAAATAAATATAAGAACAATAAAAATTAAAAAAATTATCTTACATATTGTAGCCCGGCGGCTCGTCTGCAACCAAAAACATTCTTTGTCGGCAATGTGTATCATAAAACTCTGAGAGGCACGGATATGTTCTGTTGGTCTGCAAACTGTATATACCATGCATAAAGTATTATATTTCAATTAAACATATATAATATTTCATTAAACTTAATACTTTTATAAATTAAATTAATTATTTAATAATAATAAATTTAAGTACATATAATTAAATTAATAATTTTATAAATAAAATTCTTTTATAAAAACAAAGGTGTCTTAACATGATCGTGGCGAATAGCACCGTGATTGGAACGTGGTCGGCTTTGTATCCCAAACCTTGTTGTGCTTTTCGGTTCTCCTTGTTCCACTTAGCTGCTTCGGTTTTTTCATTCATGTAGAACTTCAGGTGTTCTCCCACACGGCGGCTCGAGGTTCGGAGGGAGGGCTTTTTGTTCTAATGACATCAGCGCTCAGGCCCATCCTTCCAGGGAAAATAAGGTTTTTTCATGATCCCTTATTGTCAGAGTAGGCTTAGCTATAAACGCATCAGGCCGTTGCAGAATCTTTTCCATTCTTTTTTGCGCTTGTGGGGGGTCTCCAAGCTGAGAATTCTACAATAAATCTAGTTATATGAATCATAAGATAAATAAATAAATAACCAAATTTAAATACATAATACAAATTAAACAAATTATAAATTAATGTACACATTCAATGAAATAAATAACTGACGCCTAATCGGTTCATGATGCAGCCGAGTGCTTCTCAACAGATCGTACGCAAGAGGGATAGTGCAAAGGCAAGGTCCTTGACAGCTCGCAGACATAGTTGCTGAACATGCGCTTCGTGGGGGCCTAACATGAGTTATACGTCTTCTGATCTTTCTCTGAATCGTCGTGTGGGCCCGATCTATCCACCGGCTCTTAAGACGCATGTTCTTGTTTGCTTGACGGGTCTGTGGAGCGGCCATCCTGACCTCTCCCTACTCCACCATTAGGCAGGAACAATCGCTCGTCGAGGTTGTCTACCGCTCTGCAATTGAAGTTTTGATAAACGTCAAAAATAAGCAAGTAAGAAAAATTCAATGATCAATGTTTAAGTGTCTTGACCATCACCACGAAACGCTAACTATCTGAGCGGGAGAGGGAAGGTGGTGTGGTCCCAGACCATCACCGACCAGTGACCACGAGCGAACTGCTGCTACATTGTAAAGTTTAAAGTTGAATTACTATAAAAATAACATGACAAATTAAATAAGCATGCACACATTCAAGATACATACCACTTAGAAATAGAATACACATATAAAAAATCCATAACAGTTTCATCAAATAAGAATGGTTTTACAAGTTACAATTTAAGTCAATCTGTCTACATTACATCATATCACGAAACCCATCAGCTCGTCTTCACTTCATCTCGGATAG
>LBNU01005671.1:97952-108537 GCA_014162995.1 Artemisia annua | reverse complement strand
AACAAATTAGTCAAGATTTCATACAACCAAATGTGGCGGAACTAGAACAATTTTTTTTGGGGGGCCGAATTTATTTTGGGGGGCCGAATTGGAGATTTGTTTGTAACCTCAACTAGATTACCCCTAAAACTTATAATATTTGCACTAGGTGCCGCAAATTTTTGGGGGGCCGGGACCCTCCCCTGCCCCTACATAGGTCCGCCCTTGCAAATTGCAACCAATCAAAACATGAAAACTTTAAAAGACATAATAAACAAATGAAAGATATATGTTACAACTTACGAACTTGTTTCATCTTTGTGGTGTTGGTTCAATTTGGGATTTTGTAAATTGTTAGAATGATGAATAAACTTGTTCCATTAATAAATCTATTCATCTTTGGGCTTTATGCTTTAATTTATTAAACTTGTTTCATCTTTGGTCTTTTACAAAATTTTATATTTATTTTTTATTTGTAAGTATACGAACTAAATAATACTAGAGACACATTTTAATGCACCGGGTGCATTTAAGATAAATTTAGGAAAAATCGATAATTTTTTCAAAAATTAACATTATATCGAAAAAATCCATGGGGTGCACGTGCACCCGCGGGCAACCCCTTGGCTCCGTCCCTGCTTGGAGAAAGAAAGTTGAGTTGTTACTGAGGTGACAGTAGTGACCGCGGTCATTTGCGGGCACTATTACATCCAACCTTATGGTCTTGTACACCGATCTTCAGTCACCACTCGCTTGTTACAAAAGAAAAACATTACATTAATTTACAGAAAAAGATGGACTTTATCCAAAACAAGCAGGTTAGCCCGCGCGTTGCTGCTGGGAACCTTTTTATTCAGTCAAACATTAACACCAGAGACGTATAAAATAATTGTTGCTTTCATTAAAAGGTTTCATCTTTAAAGAGTCGGACTCCTCTTTCTCTTGAACCTGCTTGTCTTTCTTTGACTCGGGTGACCGCTGCTGCAGATGAAGCACCACCACCAGCCGAAGTAGCAACAGCAACTCCAACTGCACATAAAATAATTCTAACTTGATACAAATGCCAGCCAATTCATCCGATTCAAATGTCATTATTCTAATAAATATAACAGTTAAAGACAATATCAGCCAATTGGAATAAGCTACCAGCCAATTGACATGACCTTTTTAAAATGATAGATACTTTTCTCCAAATGCAGTAACCACTTAAACATCCAAATTATACTTAGCCTAACATCCACCTTTTTATAGTGGTTAACGTTTACAGCGTAATATGTAATGTTGGTATAAAAGTTTAAATGTAGACAATTAATCATTTTAGTTTACCAACTTGTCGAGTTATATAAACAAAATACTTCTATACAGGGACGGACCCACATGGGAGCCGGGTGTGGCACGGGCCACACCCAATTTTAGGTCACGAAGTGTAAATTTTTTATAAAATATGTCTTTTCTGGGCTTGTGCAACACCCAATTTTACTTAATAAATTCTTTATCGGGCAACTTTAGCTCTCATGGTCATAAAAAAAAATTGTGCAACACCCTCTTAAAAATCCTGGATCCGTCCCTGCTTCTATAGCTATTATTCTAAAAGCATAACCCAAATGACGAAATTACATTGAAACAAACATGATTAGGAACCTTATAATCTGCACAAACTATAATAAAGAGGGTATCTAGAAGAAGAAGAAAAATTATCAATCTTCGTACCTCAAAACATGCATAAACTGTATATAGAAATTAAAATGAAGACAGTAGCCCATAAAACTCAAAATGACAATGTTCATGTACCTGATCGTCAATCACCTAGGTGAAGAAGTTAAATCGATGATACAGCTGTACACAAAACAACATCGTGCCAAACGATAAACCATGCGCATTCATAATGCACCGCGAAGTAAAGTACCTAAATTTAACGTGATGCATGACATGTTCAGAATCTTATATTTCATTACATCTCAGTGAGTCAGTTTCATGTTTAATATTACCTTATAACTCAATAAGATTTCATACCTAAACCTTTTATGCATTTGTGTACAATCCTAAGGTGTTTCAATGCAAGTAGAGTGTGTGATTCTGAGTGTCCTAATAAGCGATTGTAAAACTTAGAGCAAAACATATTCATAAGCTTAAATAACCTACCCGTATCGACCCGTTACCTAACCTACCCATTTTGACACCTCTTGATGAAAGTAGCATCGGTAAGAATGAACAAACCGAAAGATTTGATGGTGATTTTAGGTTTTTAGAAACCTCAGCTGGACTGAAAAAGAGAGTTAAGAGTGATGTTATGTGCAATAGTGCTTAAATCATGTATTATAAGTATGACAATTTAAAAAATTACTACCTCTTTTCAGAAGCTCCTGAAATTTGTAGTTCTTTAGTGGCAGCTGCAATAAATAGCTTTTGGCAGGATATTTTGTCCCGCGATTCCCGTTATGCTTAATTCTGTTCTCGCTCACAACACGAAACTTTCTGGCCACCACTGGCTCTAGTAAAATATCGATCAGCCGCAGGGCACTATTCGTCACAAAGCCTTCATTGTTCATGGAAAAGCCTTTACTATTTCTTGCAAAGCCTTCACTTTTTATAAGTGTGTTTGGTGCTGCCCATTATCGCATTGCAGCAAGCAGATCATATAAATTCAGAGTTCCACCATGTCCATATTATACATGTGTACGGTGGAACTGTAATTTTATACATGTCCAAATACAGGTATGATGGGCTATCGATAATGGGTTCCAGTTAAGAGAAGTCTTTAGGCCAATGGATGATAAGTTTTGTAACCTGAGAAACAAAGAAATTGCTTGAAATGATATAAAATATTACAACAAAGCTTTCCATCTATCTAAGCAAGTTGTCAGATGTCTAATGAGTACTGCAACATTTACATCTTTAGAAAAGAAATGCAAGTCAACAAAGACTCTGTGTGTGTCATCATTGCACACAAATTCATGGTATAGACTTGGTTGTATCGCATTTATTCACTTTCGTACATTGGCAATGAAATAAAAGGCAATCAACTTTTACTTCCATTCCTACCTTGATCACTGGCCTTTGAAAATTATTAAAGAACCATTTAACTACTGAAACTCATTATCATAAGCATTAAACTTCCGATTTTCTTTTTAAAGTATGTGACATATGGTTGAGTGACCAAATCTGAAATAAAGTGTACGTACGTTGTTGTTTATTGCCATATAATTATATTGAACTGAATGGACTGTTGCATACCAGAAATAGCTGTTACATTGCATACTAAAAATAGCTTAATAAACATTTTGATCGTCTGACCGCTGATGTTTAAATTCAGAAAACCAAACAGTCAAATTAAAAAAAACATGTTTGATGGATATCAAGATCAAACAAATAGCAAAGATAATGTTGTCTATTATCGTGATTTCGGTTAACAAATTAATATATCAAGTGACACCTGTCTAAGGCACAAAATGCGTCGTTTACTATTTCTCGCAAAGCCTTCATTGTTCATGGAAACCATTATCGATATCCCATCATGCTACTAAATATTTATGTTCTATCTTATTTGTCAAGAAAATCACAGTTCCACCATGCACACTTATAAATAATTAAATATAAAATAAAGCATATAAAAAATAACTGGGACATCATACCTGTATTTGGACGCTTTGCATTTCAGAACTGCTATTAAAATTGTCAGGTAATTTATCATTATTGTGGTTCTGCACCAATTTCTTACACACAAACTATGGACAATGTTCTTGATAAAACTGACCACACACTCTTAACCAATACGTGCCCGGTATCCAAAGTCCGTCATCCACCTTTCCGAACCTAGATTCAGAGAGACAAAACATGTTAAGAAATGTTATAACTAAACAAAGTGAAACAAACATTTTGCAAATAAAACACTTTTTAGTCTTCCATTTGATAATTGATAATATATGTGAGCCAAAAATATAGAATGCAAGTAATATGTTGGGCAAAGTCTATACCTGGAATTAACGATGGTCAAAATTAGAGTGATAAACATCATTAGCTAACTCATTTATATTGAAATCTTTGACCTATTTCCAAACCATAATTTCCCACAGCAAAACACATTCAGTCATTACTTTTTATGCTTCTAGCTATTCACTATTATCACATAATCAATTCTAAGCGCACATAGAAACACCCTTAAAATGACCCAAACACCCTTAAAACTGTAGTTTTGCAAATGACGTACACCAAATACTTAAAAGCACATGACCAGACCCCCTAAAGCAGTTATCTGATTATTTCACATTTTCATTTTCAAAGCCAAATAAGTTTATAAGCCTACGAAGTTTAGCCATATACAAATACTCAAAAGTGCCTATCACCTTAAAACCTTATAATCTATATCTAACCCATATATCTGCTTCTAATTATTTGACGCATGCAAAACTAAGTTGTATCATTCAATAACAACATTAAACAAAACACATTAACAATATCACAATATCCCAAATTTATGTAAAAATAAATGAAAATTTTAAAACCTAGGCGTAGGGCACACTTATCAATTTTTTTAGCCATCTTGTTGGTTCATATCAGCCGCACCTCAAATCACCCTGCATCTAATTACAAAAACCAATCAATACCACATCATAAAATCATCTTAATTGAATAAGAACCAAAAAATTAAAAAGAAAAAAGAATAACTAAATAAATAAATAATAAAAACAAATTCTTTGTTTTCATACGTGGTTTTTGAATCACCGCACTTACTCAGCAGATATGGGGTTTTTACCGTCTTTCTTGACCCCTTATGGAATCCTTTCTAGACCGTCGCCGCCAATTCCACCGCTTCTTCTTCCCATCAGATATAAGAAACCCGCCGGCAATTCAAGATTTTTAAGAATCCACTCACCTCAATTCACCCTTCTTTTTTATATCATTTTCTGTGAGAGTGATATCCAGAGAGTAAGTGGATTTTTAGACTGATGTTTGTGTAAGAGTGAAAGTTCTGGAATGGAACTGATTTATGCTATTAGGTTGTACAGTACTATGGATTAGGGCTGAGCATGGAAGGTTCAAAACCGAACCGGACCGACAAAACCGACCGAACCGACAAAAACCGAACCGAACCGACAGCCCGTCGGTTCGGTTTCGGTTTAGGTTTTTCATGGTTTTCGATTTCGGGTCGGTTCGGTTCGGCCCAAAACCGACGAAAACGCACACAAACACACATGAACCGAACCCAACCGACGGACCCGACACAAAACCGAACCGAACCGACCAAATTCGGTTCGGTTTCGGTTTACGTTTTTGGCGATTTTCGGTTTTCGGTTTTGTCGGTTCGGGTCGGTTCGGTTCGGTTTTAGCCCGATGCTCAGCCCTACTATGGATTAATTGAAAGAGATAAGTATTCCTGAAGCTTCCTAAGTACTAATTAGAATAAGATATCATGTATTTCAGAAACACTTGTGCGGTGGTTGATGTATTCGTACACTTTGTATACTGGAATTGTATTTCCAAAGTTGTATCACGAATCCCAAAATAAGTGTCCAGTTTGACTTTTCAGAGTCAAACTG
The DNA here is from genome assembly GCA_014162995.1 of Artemisia annua. Lineage (NCBI taxonomy): Eukaryota > Viridiplantae > Streptophyta > Magnoliopsida > Asterales > Asteraceae > Artemisia > Artemisia annua. Next base: position 103,021 of record LBNU01005671.1, on the reverse strand, counting down.
GTTCACTTTTAACCTTAAATATTTTTCTTGTGTTATATAATACTTGATGGAAAATTATGCCAATGAAAAATACATTTAAAAGTCAATCCATTCATATATTTTGCATCATGTATTATATAACACCCACAACCATAGTTAAGGTCAAAGTTGAACCAGTTTGACTCTGAAAAGTCAAACTGGACACTTATTTTGGGACGGAGGTAGTAGTAATTAGGGTGTAATTACGGAGAAACGGAGGATGAATAGTTTGTGCGCCAAAAGGTTACAACCAATAGGGCCTTGCCAACATGGTAAACCATTAACAAATGGGCCTCGTATGGCTAAATCCAATGTCCAACAACCAATCATGTTCACAAATTCTGGATTACGCATACTTTAAGAAATCGCTAATGATCCCGCAAACTTTTGGGTTTTAGTATAATTTATAATGTAGCCATCACTTACAGTCACAGTTTTGACTTTTATATTTCGCATCGATTATATTTTTATGAACTGCTAAAATTTAGGCATATACTAATAAGCTTTTCTACATTTTAACAATCGTGTTACCATGCTTAACTGTGTAGCTGTATGCGTTTGGTTTCTTTCTACGAAAACCAACACACAGCAGGTTTATTGCAGGTAAATTAGCCGATGTCGTATTTTATGTTCCTTGTTGGACAACCGAATTCAATAACTTTCACTAAGAAAAACCTATGACATCTCGTTTTATCTTCAGAAATGTTGCTATAANAATTTTGGTAGATCGAGAAGTTGGCGACCGTCAACCAAAGCTAGGATTTTGGAAGCGAGTTCTAAAGCATTTTAGAACGCTTGTCACGAGAACCGAACGCACCCATCATCGATTGACCTCGAAATGGAGAGATATGCATACTTTGATCGCTGCGTTCAACGCTTACTACACACAAGCGGTATATTTTTATATTTGTGATTTTTTAAGTTTTAAATACGTTATATATATATTTATTTTTTTGGATATTGTTTTATATTGTATATTGTATATTGTTTTATAAATATGTAGAACCGCTTGAGAGATAGTGGGTGCAACGATATTCAAGTCCTTGAGAGAGCCAATCGTGATTTTGAAAAACAACATAGGAAAACTTTCTCGCATTCTAAAGCGTGGTACGTTCTCAAAGATCAAGCAAAATGGAAAGAACGACCGTTGGTTAGTCAGACTAAAGAATCCACGGGATCGAACAAAAAAAGAAAGTCGTCGGAGTCAAGTAGCGCTCAAACGCCAACAAACGAGACGCCAATAAACGTGGAAGATTTCGAGTGTGAATTACCGAACCTCAACGAGAACCCAACTCCATCACGTCAATTTAAAAGGCAAAAAAAAGGTGAATTCTGGAGATTCAAGCCGAAGTTCGATGCGTGATACCCTTGCAAGTTACACGGCCGAAAAGAAAAGTTTAATGCAGGCGCAGTTGGAGGTTCAAAAGAAAAAAGACGAAGAATATTTCAAGTTTCTTGATGGGGAGGTGATGAATCGTGACATAAGGTTCGTTATGGATCCGCATGACAATATCCCAGACCCGGCTTTTAAGGATTTCGTCATCAACAAGAAACGCCAGATATGTGCAAAATACGGGTGGCCGTGTAGTTTGTAGGATTTAATGGTGTTAAGTTTAGTTTTAATGGAACTTTAAGTTATTTTATGTTTTTTTAATAATATTATGTAATGTTTATTTAATTTTAATGAAATTTTAGTTTTTAATAAATTTTAATGGAATTTAAAAAAAAAAAAAAAAAAAAAATTGAGTGAAGGGTGAGTGAAGTGGCACCTCTAAAAATATGAGTGAGTGAGGGAAAAAGTAAGGAATGATGTGGCGCATTTCGATTGGTTGGGAGTGAGTAAAGGGAGGGTGAGTGAACCACTCCCTCACCCCTTATCAAGGTATTTTTTTCAGGTAAATTAATGAAAACAAGGTGTGAAAGTGGTAGATGAATCGGACAAACTGTACTCAGTAAATACTCCGTAGTATCAACTTAATTTTATTCTACTAGACCTTGCAGTTTGACCACAACAACTGTTTATGATAACACTAATGAAATAGGTTAATATATGTAACCCTTGATGATGTCTAGTTAGATTAGTGAACAATCCAAATAAATCAACACAAAGGGTAATAATTAATATCGGGTGCTGGATTCAACACCTTAGGCATTGAATTTAAGCCTAAAGGTCAAACTTCAGACCCATAACACTAATGAAATAGGTTAATATATGTAACCCTTCATGATGTTTAAAATTTATTAATTTCATTTGTAAAAAGTATATACCTTTATATACTTTGTTTGTTCTTATATTTCATATACCCAGTTTTTCATCTTAGTTTAATAGCTTATAAAACCTAAAAATAAGATTAAACAAAGATGCACTCAGGATGAAAAGGACTTGTGAATACAAAATCATAGATCTTTCAATCTCAACACAAACATTATCCTCATCGTGCAAAAGTTTTAATCTAAAAAAAANCTGGATTCAACACCTTAGGCATTGAATTTAAGCCTAAAGGTCAAACTTCAGACCCATAACACAAACATATGTTATTTGAAATTTAATAATTTATTAATTTCATTTGTAAAAAGTAAACCTTTATATAATTTCATTTTTATATTTCATAAAACCAGTTTTTCTAGCTTATTTTAATAGCTTATAAAACTATAAGCTTCAAAATAAAAATAAACATTTGATAAAACAAAGATGCACTCAGGATGAAAAGGACTTGTGAATACAAAATCATAGATCTTTCAATCTCAACACAAACATTATCCTCATCGTGCAAAAGTTTTGATAAAAATAATAATAATAATAATAATAAAAATAAAAATAATAGATATTTAAATTAAAAACATAAAGGCGAAGATTCAGAATGAGTAGGAGGTTGTTAATCCATTCATGAATTAATCGGAATAATAAACAATCATCATTATGTTCGCCTTTACGTTTCTAATCTAGTCTATAAAAAATATGAGCATGAAATAAAAACCATCAGAAAAAAAATGGATATGAATACATCAGTTTAATCACAGCTCTACAAAAAAGCGTGACTTCAGACGACCGTCGTGAGATTTAATCCAAATTCATCATTTGGCTTTTAAATCTATATCTATATAAATTGAAAAAATAAAAAAAAACAAAAATAAAATAAAAAATATATGTTTAGCCGACCAAACCTATGTTTTGATGCAACTGGGGTGATGAAGCTAATGATATGAAGAAGGTGATTTTATAAGGGGAATTTTGATTAGGGTTTCAACTTTACCGAGTAGAATGAAACCTAAAAGCCCACGAAGTTTTGGGTTGGTGAGGCCCAAATATTGATGTATCAAGTAGGCTATGGCAACTAGTTTTTCTTCCTTGTTTTTAAGGTAGCCCAGATCACCTAGTTGGGGCTCAGGAGTTAAAGTTTTATACTCCAGCTAATTGGCTTAGCTAAATTGGATTAGGGTTCCATTCTAAGATTTTTATTTTGTTTTTTAACGGCAACTAACTATTTAACAATATATACATCACATCACAAATCAATCTTATATGTCTTAAATAGAACTTGAACACACAGTTATTTAGTTTTGAAGCTTCTCACACAAAATGAAGACAATTTCGATATAAGCCCTTTGGTGAGTTGAATTCAAGATATTAAAATGCATTTTGACAAATTCGTTCAGAGGGAGAGTTTAGAAGATAAGAAACGCCGCAATTGCTTGAATTTTCACGCGTGGAATCATTGATTCACGTGTCGAAAACAATTTATGTTTCTTTAATCACGCGTGGAGCTCCAAATTTATAGATGGTTTGGTCATGTTCTACATTGAACCTATTTTTTTGTGTGTCGGTGTATTGTAAATTTAGAGTATATTTTTGTTTAAATAATTATGTTAGTGTTGTGTGATCGGTGGTCACACTACTGGGTCTAATGATTTGCTGGTAAGGAAAGATTTTTGGAGTGTGGTGAATTTAGTCACCCACTGCACCTGCTCTATTTAATTGTAAATTGTGTCAAAAAATTATCACCCTATTAAATATCTATTGTTTATCATGTGCATTAGTTTCCGTCATATTTCCCGAAACAATTAACGAAGAACAAAATAGATTTATTACAGTAAATGTTAACTACAAGATAGCTTTACCTACGTGTTACAACGGAAGACAAAAAAAAAAACACTTTTTAAATGCTAGGTACGAAATAAAGTTTTAACACAATTTTTTTCTGATTAAATTATTTAACAACAAAAGAACATTGATGTAAATGAGTAATAAGATATAGTTTAATGTGATATATTCTTATATTACAAAAATTTAAAGTGATGTTAAAATTAAAGTGATTTTTCCAGCTAAGAATGAGTAAAGCTATGAATTGGCGATATCGACCCAACAAGCACATACCATCACTCGCTCACGGGTCGGGGCCATATAAAAGTAAATCATAGGGTAAATTGCAAAAATAGTCTCTCAGGTTTCACATTTTCACAAAAATGGGACCGAGACAAAAAGTAGCGCAAAAAAGCCACCCACGTTCCACATTTTCGCAAAATCGCCACCGAGTGGCCTTTTCCGTTAGCTCCCGTTAGTTTTCCCGTCAGTCAAGGGTATAATCGCCATTTCACTCACTTCCCGCCTTTGACTACCCCAACTTTATTTCAATGACCAAATTTGCAAAGTTATAAAACTTAATTTTCGAGGCACACTTGGCATCCGAAGCGATTAACCTTTCCCTCTTTTTTTGTGTGACTCGGCAACCCAAGCGATTGCATAGGACTATAAAGTTCATGTTTATCCCGCTTATTCAACCATAACACACACAATCCCAACGATCAAAACAACCGACGATGGCAAACAATGGAAAAGGGAAGAGTATCTACATTGGTACCGAGGAAGAGGAATGGGACAAAGTTTTAAGTAACTCTTATCTACTTGATTTAGTTCTTGAAGGGTATGGTGGTGAACCAATTGAGGAGCATGGTTCTTATAAGCAGATACCTCCTAAGTTCAGAAAACAGATTCTGACTTGGCTGAGGAAACAAAATGGCTACTACGAGATGCTTTTGGGTGATGATGATGA
>LBNU01005671.1:46679-60502 GCA_014162995.1 Artemisia annua | reverse complement strand
AGGGTTTATAAAAGCATTTAGTTTGAAAGTTTAAAAAGATGTAAGGCTATGAAGACTCACACGGTATTTAAAAAGATGTGAGGCTAAGAAACTCACCTGGGTGTAGAGTAATCTAAGTAATGCAAATAGTGTCTCGGGAACTAGACTGCCTTACTCACGTATCCTAGTGTCTTGTTGTTGGTTTTGTATGTATGTCAAGCTTTTAGTTATCATGTTTTATGTTTCTTAAGTTATGGTTTTTAGGTTTGTTAATGTTTTAGATATAACATAACACCGTTCAGGCCATTGTAATTCAGAATTATATGACTCCTCACATGAAGCTCCCTACTATTGTATTATGTTATCAACATAATACTGTTCGGGCCATCATAATTCAGAATTTAATACTCCTCACACAAAGCTCCCTATTATTGAGTTATGTTGTTATTAGGTTTTAGTTATAATCATATCACCGTTGGGGCCATCATATCTCAGAAGTATATGCAATAATCATTCGAGGAGTCAGGGCACTTTAATTCGTAAACCCAACAAACTCGTCAAAAACGAAATATCCACGTAGTACTCCTCGCATGAAGCTCTCTAGTATTGTGTTATGCTTCTAACTATATATAGGTTTTATACTTATATGATATTTTCACTTTTTACCCTTATAGTTTATATATTTACGTTTTCTACCCTAAGTTTTATATTACTTATATTACTTATACTAATAACTATCTATACTAGACACAACTAGTTCCTAGACTTCTATATTAACCTAAGACTCCTAAGTTTTCAATATTTACCATTTTATATTACTTATATTACGTTTTTAGTCCTTTTAGTTTATACTTATGTTATTATCTATCCTAGGGTTTTAATATTATGCAAAACTAATCCTTACTACTTATAACTTCTAGGAAAGTTCAAAAACAGTCCCTAGACTTTATAATTTCAGGAATTTATGATATATACCCCTATGCATGTAAATTATTGCAAAACTAGTCCTAATATGCATGTAACTTGTATTTTATCTAGTATTTAAGTTTTCTAGCGTATGTTTTACTTATTTTAAGTTATCTAAGTTATGTTTAACTAGTGTATGACCTAATTTAACTACTTATAGCATGCATGCAAGTATATGACTCAATCTAGGGTTTTAAAACGTAAACTAGCAAGTAGAATGGTTCTAGGCTCATGCAAGGGTTCCTAAGTTATCTAAGGCATCCTAAATCTATCCTAAGACTAAACTAAAGCCAAATAAACTAATATGTAAGAGTTACTTGGCTAGGGGAGGGTTTACGTGGGTTTTAGGTTTTTCTAGGGCTCGTATCAACTCAAACCACAACACAACTCGACCACGGCCTAGCTACTCAACTCCAAGGTCTCCTAAGGGCTTAATACTACTGTACTAATGTAAGGTGAAGAGAAGAAAGGGTGTGGGTTGGAAGTGAGGGCATACGAGGGGTATTTATACCCTCGTTAAGGCGGTTAAGGGTGGAATGGGGTGTTTAGGTGTCGAGCAAGGGGATGGGTGAGCAAGCAAGGCTAGGAGGTGATGTGGTAAGGCTAGGTGTTGATGAGTACGAGCTAGGAGGTAGCTAGGGGCTGCCATAGGCCGGTTGTGGTGAGGAAGAGCCGTGGGAGGCGGTTTGGTGGTACCAGCTTACAAGGAGGTGATGCACCTCCTTGCTTGGGTGCTTGGAGGTGCTTGTAAGCTGCTTAGGGTGTTTAATGGTGGTTTAGGGTGATTAGGGGTGATTTGGGGTGGTTTAGTGGTGGATTAGGGAAGGTTTAGGGTGGATTAGTGGTAATTAGTGGTGGATTAGCCAAGAAGGTGATGCACCTACTTGTGTGTGTGCTTAGAGGTGTTAGGGTGTGTGCTTGGGTATGACTAAGGTGTTAGGGTGCTAGGTTGAGGTGTTTAAGGTGCTTATGTTTAGGTTTTATTAAGTTTTAGTTAACTTTTAGACCTAGTTTCTACTTATTATGTGTTTAAGGTCTTACCTAGGGTTTAGTGCCTAACTTAAGTTCCTAAGTGTGCCTAATGACTAATCCTAAGACCTAAAGGGTTTATACTAAGTGTGGGTAACATATGGGGAAGTTTTGGGAAGGTTTGACCTAGTTTTATAAACTAAATGACCTAAGTGGGTTTAGTGATTTTCAAGGGTTTATCCTATGATTGTGTGCCTAAGTTAGTGTCCTAAATGTATCTAATAACCATTCCTAAGTTCCTAAAGGCTTAACTAAGTGATAGTGACTTATGGGGAAGTTTTGGGTGGGTTTATACCTAATTCTAGTTATCTATGACCTAGTTATGGTTTAGGGCTAAGGGGGTTTATATCTAAGTTCTAAGGGTTCTATTCTATAAACTAATAATCCTAATATATCCTAATATACCTAAAGATACTCTTACTTAAGCCTTGAACGCATTCTTACTAGTTTAACTAAGCATATAGGTTAAGATAAGCACATAATCCTACTTAAGTTTTAGTTTATGGTTTATTAGGGTTTTGTGTTATGTTTAGTGTTTTAGATTGGTGTATTACTTATTATGGTGTTGTTATGAGTTTATGCTTCACATACCTGGGGTTTATAGGATGTGAATGTTGAGTTATTTGGCTTGTGTAGATACGTGAGCAGGTCTAGTGAGTCATTCAAGTAATTATGTATATAAAAAGCAAAAATTTACCTGGGAAATACCTACTATAGGTATTTGTAATAGGAATGATAGTAATAGGTGTTTGTGGGTTGTTATATAGGAGGCCATTCGACAGCAGCATACGGAGCATTTCCAAGGGAGAAATCACGCCTACAACACCATAAGTTTTAGTTTTTCATATTTTCATTTGCATTTTGAATTAATGGCTTTTGTAAACATTTAATCGAGTGTTGAATATAATATGATCGGCTAAGCACCTTTGGTGCTAGCCTAGTTATGACTCTTATATTGTTTTGATTATGTTTTCATGCTTTTCATAATGCTTCTAGTGTGTGCATGCTTAGTTTATCATAGATCCTTTAGCTACGGTAGTTTAAAAGAACACGGTTATACCTGGTATGCGAGGAGAATTGACCATAGGACCCTTGCATAGTTAGATTGCGAGGAAATGATTGGGTAGAAAACCGGCCATTCGCCTTGTGTGCAAATTGACCATAGGACCATTTTAACTTCTCTAACCTCAGATCTAAAGATCATTCTTGTAGCTCTCATTCTCTTGTGTTCTCTAGGTTCTTATTACAAAACGAGATCAGGCTTTCTAGCATACGAGCCATCCTTCTTCTCAAGTTGCTCAGACTTCTCGTTGGGCGGTCCCTTATCGACCAACGGTCCCCCAAACAATAAAGGACTGTCAACCTAATTACGGGACTGTCCCTTTATTTTTGTGTCGTGACTTCTTTGCTTACTTTTCTGTTCCTACATGTTTGACCAGCCTACCCTTAGGTCTTATACACCTTCTTTATTTGCTTAAACATTATTTGAACTAGTTTAACTAAGCATGCATGCTTTGCTATTCTTGCAATCTTCCTCATCTACTTAAACCCTCACTTCCTCCATCCATTGTCATGGCATAACCTTCCTCCTTCTCAATATCATCCAACAAAATTTCATCTCCTAGAAAACCTAGAATATCAGTCAAACCCATATGGAGGATGAAACAAAGCCTTGGCAATTTCATGAACCACTCAAACAATCACCATGCTAATTCCAATCCCACATCACACCATGAGGCATCACCTTCATCATTTTCATTCTTTGCCTGTCAACCACAAAATGGGCCTCCATCCACTCACAATGAGCATCCAAACCCGACTCCTCAAGATCATCCATTACCACCTTTGTTACCAACTGCAATGCCAAAATTCAACTCCCTACACTACATCAAGGCTCAAGAATTCTCTAATCTTGTTGACTTGAGACTCCTCAGCATCATCCTATCCCAAAAACTTCATCCTCCAACAATGTCTCATCCCACTCTTGCCCAAGTGGATGCCCATGGGGGTTATTGTGCTTGTTGCATTTACCACCACAACCACTTTCAAAAGATGAAGAATGATCTTGACTACATCATTTCCATTCTCTTGTCTTCCGGGTTTCTACAACCCTTACCCAAAAACTCATCTCCACCACGCCCTCGCAAGTTCTAGAGAAGCATGCATGCTCACAAATAAACTGAACTTAACATGAGATATCCTAGAAGATTAGACTAGGATTATGAATGTAGACTCATGTTGTAATTGTTCATGTTGTAATTATCTTATGAATGACATTCTTATTTCTTAATGAATGAACTAGTTTATGCATGTCTTTTTGCTTAAAAGGGGGAGATTGTTAATACAAATAATCTAAAAAATATCATTTGCATTATTTGGTCTCTACTAGTTTTGATAATCACAAAATACAAACACACGTTACTTAAAACTATGACTAATAAGTTTTTGATCGAGAAAACTCGTTTTCGACTTCAACATCACTTAAGGTATGTATAAACATCTACCAGCTTGTGTATGTGATCAAAGGACTTATTTTTCATCAAAACTTTATATTTTCATGTCACATAACATTTTTACAAAAGTATTTTTGTATAATTTAAAGAAATGTTTTATTAAGTAAATGTTTTCAAATTTCAAATTCATAATAGCCATATTTCCCGCTCAAAACCGACAAGAATTTTTCACCAGATAAATTTTCACCACGTCAGGACAAAAATGGGAGCGTCTGTCTTGACTGTCTCTTAAATAGGCCAGTGGTCCCTTATAGATAAAGGACCGTCCAGTATTTAAAGGACCGTCGTCTCTTTCCTGGCGTCTATAAATACAAAAATGTTCTCTTTCAGAAAACTTCACCTCTTATGCACTAAAACTTTCTGTATTCCCAAATCCTTTCCAAATCATAGTCTTTGATCACATTATCGGGTCTTAGTTGTTTACAAGTGATCACACTCATCATTCCTCTAAAGTGCAAGAAAAGAACATTCGTTGTAATCAAGAGACGAAGTGTTGAAGAAGAGTCTTTTTCATTTCATACCACTGTTGCGGATCCATCACCTCTTTTATTCATAGTTACTTGTATGTAATAGGACTTGAGTGCAAGTCTTATATTGTGTGTTGTGTTGTATCGTGCCATCGTGTTGGTATAAGGTGTGAAGCCATGTGGGCTTTGATAGATTGGTTCTAGCTAGGATTAGGACTCGACATTCCGCTTAGTGTCGTTAAACTTGGTGTAAGCTTGTGTAAGGTTTGTTCCGCCATAAGGGAGCGTGTCGATATAGTGTTTGTGAAACTCTCAAGTGTGAGACTCGAGGAGTGGAGTAGGGGGCGAAGGAGTGAGCTTCGCGGCCGAACCACTATAAATCTCCGTGTGCCGGTCTGATTTTTCCTTTCTTTATCTTTACGTATTTACTTGTTATTGCTTATATTTATTGTTGAATTGACTTCACATAAAGATCGAATCCAATCTTTTTCATAAAGACAACTTGCAAAGTTAATTTTCTAAAACGTAATTAATAAAGGTGAAACTATTCATCCCCCATTCTAGTTTCTACAGTTTTATAAACTAAATTTAAATTGGTAAAGACTATTCAACCCTCCGTTTAGTTTTCTACAAGTCTCTTTATAGAATGAAAATCATACGACAATATATATAGTATTACACTTGTGACGACGTCACTTTATAGTTGTGACGCTATCAGATCGCCTCCATTAGGGTTTTGAGAATTGCATCGAATTAGTTGTGACGGCATCACCTTATGAATCGTGACACCGTCACCCTTGGAAATCTTGGTCGTGACGCTAGCAGGTCGAGGCAGTCTCCAGAGACTGTATGGTCACTTGAACATTCTGAAACTTGATCATCTTCGTATCTTCAAGTGATGGCGTCATGTTGTATTTGTGACGTCGTCACAGCTCTTTTTTCAACTGTTTTTGTAACTTTGTCGTTTTACTCATTTTCTCGTCCAACTGAGCCCAAAATACGTCAATTTACAGCATTTGCTTCTCAAGTACCAAAAACTCAAATAGAAATGATTAGGGCAATAAATGATCGAATATGTACGGATTTAGAGGCTAAATGACCCCTTAAAATGCATGATTTTACATGTCATCTGTAGAACACTAGATAACATCACAAACAAGCTCATACTTATGGTTATGGTTCGTTGCATATAAGAAAGAAAAGAAAGAAATGTAGAGAGAGAAAGTTAGAGAGAGAAAGAGGTGAAGCCTTAGAGAGAAAACCAAAAAAAAATAAAATGAGATTATGAGAGAAGGCTTACCCTCTCCACGCATGGAGAGGGCTTATATGTACATGGGTTAAGCCACTAGGGCGTGCCACTTGGGCTGCGGATCAGGTATACAGTGGGTAAAGACCCGTCCTTCTTCCGCGAACTAATCTACTTCTAAACTACGTTTAACTAACTATTGTAACTACTACGAGCTAAACAATGCTAAATCATATCTGGGGTGACCGAATCTTTCTTATACAAAAAGCGTATTCCTAACAATCTCCCCCTAAGGGAGGTCACCCCTGGAAATATTCTTGAATTCTTGCATTGAGATCTTTGTAGATTATTTTGTAGCTCGTAGTTGTTGATTCTTCATTGATAAATGACTCAAGATGACTTCCTTGATGTATATGATGATCTTTTGACTTTGCTCTTCGCTCTTCATCCATATAATTAGCTTCAAGTCATCTTTAGGTGTATGTGTCTCTTAGTGATGTTGTGATTGTCTTTGTGATGTCACGCTTACACTTTTCTGGATCATGATCTTCTGCATCAGAGTTGTGGAAGCATAGTTGAAGCCCATTCCTTGATCATGATATCTTGAGATTTGATTGTTGAAGTGTAAGCAGAAATGATGAATCTGCATCTTTTCAGCAATCGGCATCAATCGTTAACTTCTTTGTCTTTGGTGTGATTACGCCTTTCCAACATGCCCATACATCTTTGTTGAGTAGATCTTCCCGGTTGAACAGTTCTGACGTCTCCTTTTAGATGTTGGTATGAGCATGTGGAACTAGAGTAATGGTGGTGAACATGGTAAGTTTGGTATGTTGAGCTGCATAAAACTTGGTTAGTAATAAAGATACCGGCACTTACAATTTTGGACTTCGAGATCGTCAACAGCATAGTGTGAAGACTTTCTCTAATCCTTACCAAGGCCGTTCCTAATCGGATCCCCCCGAAAGGGCTTTCATTGACATACCAAAGTACACCAACGATTAGGTGAGTCGCTGGAGATCACTCCACGACTGTAGACCTTTTGGAACACCACCGTACACACTAAGCGTAACCCACAAGTGATTACCGAAGTGACCTGCTGTCAGGGCTGTTTGATGTTGACCCTGGCAGGAGTTTCCACTCAATCTATAGGAAATACATGAGTATATTCCCTCATAAGTGTTCTTGGCAGATTGCTAAGATCTGCGTAGGATTCAAAATATTACAACTGGTGTCCTTAATGTTGAACAACCAGTGTAGAAGTATCAAGTGTTCCTATGAGATCTTTTGATGCATCTCTTGGCTATAGACTCGATAAGTGCACATTTGGTTATCCTATTCGGAGACTAGGGAGGGGTCTCCTGTTTCAATATCAACTCGCTCTAAGAGACTAGTCGATAGTTTACGCCGGTTCCCCGTGAGAATGAAACAAGCCCTTTTAAGAGAACTTGAGTGGCTGGGAGGTTTAGTGCAGTGTGTCACTGTGTCCATGACGTCTTTATCTTCAATGCCGATGTTACCTTGGTAACAATCAGTAGCATATGAATTGAACCCGGTTTCTGCTCTAAGGTTGAATAATTGGAGGGCTATTTCTTTTCACCCTTTCTCATTTCATTTCTTTTTAATTCTTCAACCCCTTCAGTGCTTACCGAGACTTCATCACTGGAACCTTGTTGGGTTTGTTCCAGTCCTAGCTCAGTCTCAGTCGGCACTCTTCCCTTTCTCACTTTTCTCTTTTTTTTAATCATTCCTAAGGACTTCTAATCTCTCTATTGGATTGTCCCTGGGAAGATCCCTCCGGTTCTGGTGGATCATGGGAACATATACCTAACCTTACCAGCCTTATAACTCCATGCATTAAATTAAAATGGTCGGTCTTTTGGTATCTTTCCACAATCGCCATATAACCAAATCATTGAAAATTCTCTCAAAGTGTTTATGATAAAGAAACACATTTTGTTAACACTTTGAGAGTTTTATCATTTTTCAAATGCTTCCCCTCAACATGTGCTTATAGGTAGAAAGAAATTTGCACATGTCGGGGTGAGTTGCACTTATTTGAATTGATCGGCTCTTAATAGACATATACCCGAGGGACACGTTTACGTTGCTTAGTTAAAGGGATCCATTAACAGCTTTTAGGTGATAACTAGCCCTAATAACTAACTTGAAGTTGTTAACATTCCTTAAAAAGGAAGTTAGACCCGTCAAAGTACATATCTAAGAAGAGTTTCTCAAAACGGTACATTCTACTTGGACCAGTCCTCTTTGAGACACGTTTACATCACTGGTAAACCAGCTTGAAATTATTACCTGGCCAGGACTAGTCTTTTTTATTCACGACTTTTCATGTTTCGTCAATTCATGAGTCAAATTCTGAGTCATAAGCAATTCACGGTTTCTACTTGATTTTGTAAAATCCCGCGAAAGACTCTTAGCCACTTGCTCCCACTCAATATGTGCACATTGATTGAATCAATCTTGAAAGTTTTTAAAACTTTGGCACATACGGGTGAGCTTACATTCGAGATTATTTATTCATCATTATTAAACACTTGCTCCCCCTCATTCTGTGCTTTGATTAAAATCCAAAATCTTTAAAATTTTAGCACATACGGGAGCGATCTTTTGTGTCCAAAAACATCTTTTCAAGTCCAAAAACATCACATTTAATCACTTGCTCCCCTTCAATATGTGCTTTGACTAAAATCCAAAATATTTAAAATTTTAGCACATAAGGGAGCGTTCTCGTAAGTCCAAAAATATTCTTTTTAGTTCCAAAAACATCACTTTTAAATCAATTTTCATATTTAAATCACATTCTCTCCCCCGATCATAAAATTTCAAATCTTTTGAGATTTTGTGATCCCAATTGATTTAAATGATTTTCGAAAAAGCTTTGGAGAGAAATGTGATACGTTTTAAACGTTTACTGATTATGAGACACTTTTTGAATTTCACTGTGGCTCGTGCACAAAGCTTTTAAAGGTGCAGAAATTTTGAGCAAATACGCTCCCCCTCAATTAATGGCCCGTTTTCAATTTTAACGTTTAATAGCCATTAAAATGAGTGGTAACGTATTCGAGAAAATTTATGACCGATGGCCACCTTGTACACCACAAAATCTCTTTTGAAGAATTTTAGAAGAAAGAGATTTTGGGAAAAGAAGACTTCTCTTCTTTTACTAGAAAGGTTGCACTGAAGCGTACAACTTTTTGGATAATCCGCACACAGTGAAAACATGGTAACGTGTTTTTCACGGATTTTAAAAACCGGGTCGCTATCTGAAATAATAGCAAACCATAATTTAAGCGCGGGTTACAGTCTGAAGTAACTGCAAGCCATAAAGGCATGTTTTGAAAAACGTTTTGAACTTCTGACGATTCCAGAAGACATGCCTAAGAAACAAACTATTTTTGGTATTTTTGAGTTTTTCTGATTTTTATGGTTTTTATAGGTTTTATATTTTTGTATTTTTTTTCTTTTCTAGGTTTTACTATATATATATATATATATGTAAGGATATGTGAAGTGAATCAGTTACTCCTCATTGTCTTCCTGAAGACTTTTGAGTGACTCAGGAGAAATGCTCTTCATTCCAAGACGTGGGAGAATGAATTGAAACCATTCTTTAGGAAGCGCCTTTGTGAAGATATCAGCCAGCTGAAATTCCGTCCTCACAAAGTAGAGTTCCACAATTCCTTTTTCCACTTGTTCTCTGATGAAGTGATGTCGAATATCCATGTGCTTTGATCCTGAATGCTGGACATTGTTGCAGCAAAGAGCAATGACACTCTTGTTATCATAGTACATCGGAACCTTGTTGTATACAAAGCCATAGTCTGATAATTGAGACCTCATCCAAAGAATTTGAGCACAGCAAGAAGACATGGCAATGTATTCATCCTCTGTGGAGGAGATCGACGTACTCATTTGCTTCTTTGATAACCAACTAACCAGTTTATCTCCTAGAAATTAAGCACCGCCCGAGGTACTTCGACGAGTATCTTGACACCCCGCATGATCAGCATCAGAGTAGGCTGTGAGAGCCATTGCAGTGTCTTTAGGATACCAAAGGCCCATGTGAATTGTTCCTTGAAGGTACCTGAAGACTCTTTTGACTGCTTCTAAGTGCTTCTTAGTAGGTTTGGATTGATAACGAGCACACATGCAGACAGAAAATAAGAGATCATGTCTGCTGGCTGTGAGATACATCAATGATCCGATCATGCTTCGGTATTTGGTTTGGTCGACAAGTGCTCCATCAATATCCTCATCCAGCTTAGTTCTCTCAACCATTGAAGTATCAACAGATTCACATGATTCAAATCTAAATTTCTTTAGTATTTCACTGGCATACTTGGATTGATTGATGAAGATACCGTGTGGGTTTTGAGAAATCTGAAGCCCCAATAAGAATGACATTTGCCCCATCATGGACATTTGGAATTCAGTACTCATTTCTTGTGCAAACCTATCACATTCTAGTGGATCAGCAGATGCGAAGATAATGTCATCCACATAGATCTGAATGTGGAGACGATGCTCTCCCAACTTTCTTGTGAACAAGGTAGGATCGACAACACCTTTGGGGAATTGGTTGGCTAGAAGAAATTTGGACAGTGTATCATACCATGCTCTGGGTGCTTGTTTAAGACCATATAGTGCCTTCTTCAAGCGATAGACATGATTAGGGCGTTCAGGATCAACAAATCCCTCTGGTTGACTCACATATACTACTTCTTTTAAGTGTCCATTGAGAAAGGCAGTCTTCACATCCATTTGGTATACAACCATGTTCTGACTGGCTGCATTGGCAAGGAAGATTCTGATGGCTTCAATTCTGGCAACTGGTGCGAATGATTACTCAAAGTCGATGCCTTCTTCTTGTCTGAACCCTTTGGCAACAAGTCAAGCTTTGCTCTTTAACAATTCACCATATTCATCAAGCTTCATTTGAAGATCCATTTGAGGGTGATAATAATTGCACAGTCGGGAGGGGGCACTAATTCCCAAACATCTAGTCTGTCAAATTCATGGATTTCTTCCTGCATTGTAGTGAACCAGGACATTTTAGTCAGCCCTTCTTTATAATCCTTTGGTTCGACTTTGGACAGTATGTTGCTAACGAAACACCATATAGCATCTGTGGCAAGTTGTCGTCGTGTAGATACCGGCCTAGATGGGTTACCAATGATGTTGTCAATCGGATGATCATTTGTCCATTTACTGATATGCTCATGAAGTTGATGACTGGGAATTGAAGTAGCAGTGTTGGAATCTTCTGAGGAGGTTGCCAAAGTAGATGGTTCAGGAGCAAATATGTTGACAAAAGGTTCATCAGGTGGTTGAGTAAAAGGATTCACTTCAAAGGTGTTATTAGATGCTTCTTCTTGAGGAATTGAAGAGTGTTGATCTGTGTGATTATTATGACTAGATGATGGAGCATTCTGACTAAGAGAGATGGAGATGGAAGGCCCGTTTGAGGGTTGAGGTTCATCATTAGCAGCAGCATCAGGACCTATGACTTGTTGTTCAGGTTCGACTCTCTGTTGAGGCTCAAAATACTCATCATACATTGAATCAAACAATTTCTTCAAGTCCTCACTGGTAGGTGGCACAGAAGGAGCATCTGTGGTGGAAGAATTTACAAGTCCTGAACTAATGGGTCCAGGAGTCCAAAGATTAGATGCGGGTCCTGAACTGGAGTATTCAGGAACCGTTTGCTCGGTCAGCTCATCAAATGTGACATGGATGGTTTCCATGATTTGTCGGGTCCTGTTGTTGTAGATTCGATAACCCTTCTTGTTTGGTGCATACCCAACAAAAATTCCAATATCAGCTTTTGCCTTTAGCTTTCCCAAATCTTCGCTATCATTGTTTGGGTAACATAATGCACCAAAAACACGAAGGAAAGAGAGGTCGGGTTTTCTTTCATGCACTAGCTCATAAGGAGTTTTGCAGTGAAGAGGATGTATTAGTGATCTGTTCTGAGTGTAACAAGCCGTTGCAATTGCCTCTCCCCAGAGAAACATAGGAGCTTTGGAGAAGATCAACATAGTTCGTGCTGCCTCTACAAGTGTACGGTTTCGTCTTTCAATGACTCCATTCTGCTGAGGGGTTCGAGGTATACTCCCTTGATGACTAATTCCCAGATCTTCATAAAACTGAGTAAGTTGTTGATTGACAAACTCCGTTCCATTATCTGTGCGGACGAATTTGACTGTTTTATTGAGTCAAACTTGCAGTTGCTTGATTAGTTTAATGATAATTTCAGGTGTTTCATCCTTGGATCTGAGGAATTTGACCCATGTGAAACGAGAGTAGTCATCAACAATCACTAACACATATCTCTTTCCAAATATGGTTTGCACACTCATGGGACCACAAAGGTCCATGTGAAGGGTATGAAGAACTTCCATAATGGTGTTAATGGTTTCGGGTTTGTGAGTATGCTTCTTGCTTTTACCAAGCTGACAAGCGGAATAAAGGTGATCTTTCTCATACTTCAGCCTGGGCATGCCTCGAACAAGATCTTTACGAGTAAGTTCATTGATGGTACCGAAGTTCAAATGGTTCAAACGACGATGCCACAACCAAGACTTGGTCTTGGAAGCCTTAGATAGTAGACAGATTGGAGATGATTGCATCATGTCTTCAATGGATATAGTGTAGAGGTTTAGGTTCTAGCTAGGATTAGGACTCGACATTCCGCTTAGTGTCGTTAAACTTAGTGTAAGCTTATGTAAGGTTTGTTCCGCCATAAGGGAGCGTGTTGATATAGTGTTTGTGAAACTCTCGAGTGTGAGACTCGAGGAGTGGAGTAGGGGGCGAAGGAGTGAGCTTCGCGGCCGAACCACTATAAATCTCCGTGTGCCGGTCTGATTTTTCATTTCTATATCTTTACGTATTTACTTGTTATTGCTTATATTTATTGTTGAATTGACTTCACATAAAGATCGAATCCAATCTTTTTCATAAAGACAACTTGCAAAGTTAATTTTCTAAAACATAATTAATAAAGGTGAAACTATTCATCCCCCATTCTAGTTTCTACAGTTTTATAAACTAAATTTAAATTGGTAAAGACTATTCAACCCTCCGTTTAGTTTTCTACAAGTCTCTTTATAGAATGAAAATCATACGACAATATATATAGTATTACACTTGTGACGACGTCACTTTATAGTTGTGACGCTATCAGATCGCCTCCATTAGGGTTTTGAGAATTGCATCGAATTAGTTGTGACGGCATTACCTTATGAATCGTGACACCGTCACCCTTGGAAATCTTGGTCGTGACGCCAGCAGGTCGAGGCAGTCTCCAGAGACTGTATGGTCACTTGAACATTCTGAAACTTGATCATCTTCGTATCTTCAAGTGATGGCGTCATGTTGTATTTGTGACGTCGTCACAGCTCTTTTTTCAACTGTTTTTGTAACTTTGTCGTTTTACTCATTTTCTCGTCCAACTGAGCCCAAAATACGTCAATTTACAGCATTTGCTTCTCAAGTACCAAAAACTCAAATAGAAATGATTAGGGCAATAAATGATCGAATATGTACGGATTTAGAGGCTAAATGACCCCTTAAAATGCATGATTTTACATGTCATCTGTAGAA
>LBNU01005671.1:25612-38116 GCA_014162995.1 Artemisia annua | reverse complement strand
TGCCGGGATTAAGCAGCTAACACATTATGATGGTACCATTATATACACACATGGTCACCAATAAATGAGACTTTTAGTTAACGAATACTTAATAATAAGCAAAATGAATATATTTAATTATCCGAGCTACAATTCTAAACATTACCACACACACATATATATTATCTATTAAAAATAGATCTTTAAACTTCATATTAAAAATTTCATATGAATAGGTCCAATCACCGGTTAAAGTCAATAGAAAAATAACGATTCACTGTTCCAAATATTGATTCACATCCAGAAGTTACAAATCTCAAAAGCATAAAATGAAACAAATAACTACATATCATTCGAATCCTGTGATCCTCGCATGTTTTTTGTAGAAGTAACATTTATTCTGAGGAAAGCCTTTTATCTTGAACTAAGAAACGGGTAAAAAAAAACAAACAAACAAAAAAAAATAAAAAATAAAAAAAATAAAAAAAACAATCCAGCAAACTTTTAACCTAGTTGCAAGGGATTTAGAGCATATAATTCAATTAATTTGAACAACTACTACTATATCATAGAATAACAATACATTCAAAAGATCTCATTTATCAGTGTGTGTAATTGATAAATGGCACCAAAGTGTAACCTAACTGCATATGCTTCAAAACATATCATTTACTAGTATGAGCAACCGGGTATATCATATAATACTTATATAATGTATCAAAACAGCTTATACTATATCATATAGGTTAAGAGACTTACTTTTTTTGGGTAAAGGGTAATCCACCCGGTAAAATATATTACTCTAAAAAACGTTTAAGTACAATGGAATGTGGCTGAAGTACCACATTAACCGCAAGCAATCGCTTGACACAACCACTAAATCATTTATGACACGCCATAAATGACAACTAGCTACAACCAACAAGACCACCAACCCAAAACCAGCATAAAATAAGATACAAATTTTATGCAAAAAATGTAAAACAACCTAGTTAAGACAAAAATCTTGAATTCCAGCAGCCTTTAATTGTGCATGAGATAGGCCAAAATCATCATCATTATAATTGTTACCATCACCTGTATCCTCTTTCCATTGCTTATAAAGACTCTGCTCCTTACCTCCACTTCCAGAATACAACGTCCCAATGTGATCATCCAAAACTTCATCATCATCGCTATCAGAAACTACCACATTGCCAACCTTAGAGAATGGGTTACCCATCTTATTTGAAGAATCAACCTTTTTAAGAGGTTTACCATCATCATCCACAAGAGTAACCTTCCCTTCAATAATTAGCTTTTCAATCTTGCCAATTTTCTCAACAATAGGAGTAGTACTTTCATTTCCACCCTTAGAAGAACTAGCAACTTCTTCAGCCACTTTAGTGTCCTTCGTAATACCAACCTCAGCCCCATCCTTAGGAGGAACAGTTGTTGGACAAGGAATACCATTATCATCAGTATCGGCCATATCTAGAGCATCAAATGGGTTCGATGTAGCAATAATATTATCACTCGTTCTTGCCTCATTAGTGACTTTCTCCTCTGTTGCAACCGGCTTCTTCGGGACAGGCCTCCAAAATTTTGGTTTAGGCTTATTAAGCTGAACACCCCCAATTGGCCGAGAAGGAGCAGCCACATTTTTCCCCTTACTCTTACGATTCACTACCCCAATGAAACCATCATCCGTCTTTTCCAAAGTAGCAGAAGCTTCAGAAGCCTTTGCAGCTACATTAGTATTACTACGAACAACCTCCTTAACACGATTTGGGCATTCAATCAAAGCATGTCCAAAAGTTTTACATTCACCACAATGAGGAGGTTTCCATTCATATTCGATATTAATAATTTCAGTAGTAAAACCATTACCTTCTCCATTCGGAATTGCCATTGTAACCTGGCTTTTTAGTTCTGAATCCGCGCTTAATTCAACTAAAGCACGGGCAAAACTAATACGTCCCCATGAATCGACACACATAGAACTTGTAAAAGAATCAAGCATAATCGGTTTCCCTACTTGTGTAGCAATCAAGCTCAAACCATCCTCTGAATAAGCAAGTAGTGGAACATTATGCATTTTGATCCAAACCGGTACCTTTTTTACCTCGTTCCTATTAAGGGATAAAGTAGGAGTCCATTTGTTAAGAATAATAGGTGAGTTACGAATTAACCATGGACCTCTTTCCAAGACACGATCCACACCCTCCTTGGTAGCAAACTTAAAAAGTTACACACCATCACCATTTTTCATTAGCTTTTGCAAGCCAAATTTTTCCNGTCCATGTCAAATTGTCAATAGCTCCAGTTTTAGACATTCAAATATAGATATGGGAATATGAAGCAAAACTCGGTAACCATGTAACTATGTAAGTGGTATTAAGTTAGTAAGGATCAAGTTACTCTATATAATACGCAACATCTAAGGTTCTAAACAGTGAAATCTTAGAATAAAAATGTAGGTTCTCATATTCGGCGAGAAACGTCACTGTTAAAGTGAAAATTTCAAAAAGAGTTAATAGACAGTGTTATAATGGTAGAAGTTAGCGTAACATTATTAATATGAATTGATGTTATAAGAGTATTGATTGACATGTCTAACTAGTATGGCTAATTATATGCCTAAACATATGTGTTAGCATCCTGTTGGTTACAGCAACGGACCCGCTTTTTTACCAACCAATAATTTATTGCCACCTCTATTTATGTATATAATTAGTCACATTTTTAGGTCTCCCAATCATTTTTCATATTATAATACTTATTAATTAATGCTCTAAATGTATGAATCCTCGTATCTTTAATATTTCTGCATTTGTTTATCTTATACTTTAATGATACTCGGTATAAGTTACAATTCCCTATTATACAAAGATTTTCAAAATAATAGCTTCAGATGCTAAAAACTATAGTATATCACTAATTTTGTGAGGAAAATGCAAAAAGATAATCATTAAAACTATGTTTAAGAAATTCAGACATCTTTAAAATGTTTGTATTTTTAAAATGAGAGAATTGCATATATACTCATTAAAACTTAAATATTTGCATATTTTTCATAATACAAGTTTTTTATGCATGATGTATAATGCACCTTAAGCATGATTTGAGTATATTTGAAAATATGCAAGTTTTAGTGTGTGTATATATGCAGTTGCTCCATTTAAAATAACCATTCACTGAATTCAAGTATTTTTGAACAACTAAATGAACCATTTTTATTGCATGTTTTTAACTTAAACTAGTTGTAATGATACGACAAGGGCGCGTCTTACGTCCTATGTGGCACCCCAAAACGTGTTTTCGTTAATACACCCAACCCCTCCTCCCCTTACGACACGTCTTACATGGCTTTGGAGCACAAATCGGTCGTCCAGGCGATTAACTTCTTTTTCTTTCATTTTGTGTATGTGTGAGTGTTTTGTGAGGTATATTTGTGCTTGAAATGGGGTATAGTTAGGTGGTTATATTGGTTATGTTATTATACTATTTTGGTGGTGATGTTTGTTGAAGAGAGAGAAGATGTGACAACGAGTTGACTCTGATGATCGTCGTCACTATTACCACCAACTGTATAAACATATTCGTTAAGTTTACAAATAGCAAAACCCTTTTGTGAAATGCAAACTAAACAATTAAGGCATAAGCCATCATAACATTTTATCCATAGAAAACTATAAATTATCAAAAACACTAAGGGTGTGTTTGGTTTGTTGCTCTGAATCGTAATGGGTATGAGATTAGGTATGAGGTGTAATGACAATAGACATGATCATGTATATCAATCAATTCCAACATTGTTGTTTAGAATGATGACCATGGTTTAGAATCAAATTTCTACTTCAATAGGCCCGGGTTCATGCCTCTTCCTTGGCACTAAAGTCCAATGATATCATTCCCCCACCGCAAACAGTCAGTTAACCGGTCCAAGGAGGGCCTGTCAAAGAAAATAGCCTAGGGTTAGATCCTAGCTCCCGACTAATTAGGTCAATGAGAACAGGTGCTCATCGCATGGGGCCGGGTCCAGTTGGCATCAAAAGATACATGGGATCACGATGTTCCCACCAATTTACACCTTTTGGAGATTGGAGATAATTATATATTTTTGGTTGGATATATTCATATATACGCAATTTTAATCTTTTTTGTGCAATTTTAATCTTTTAGAGGGATATATATGCAATTCTCCCTAAAATAATTTTAAATGATTTTATCTCCCATACATCAAATCATAATCCAATTTAAATCCAAAATCCAAATTATCCTAAACCCACCTACAAACATAAGGCTACTAGCAGTGGATCGGTCGAACGAGTGGGTCTTGATCGGTTGTGGTTGGTCGTCCCCAATGTGGGAGATCGGTTCAAGGAGCACAAATCACACGAACTAGTTCATTGAAACGACTGATTTTTTACACACAAAAACATCAAAAATTTGACCGTTTGAAAAAAAAACAACAAAAAAAAAACAAAAAAAAACAAAAACAAAACAAACAAACAAAAAAACAAAAAAAACACTTTACCACTTTTACAACCTTATAAATACCAACCTCAAACACACTTCTAAACACACAATTCAAACAACTTCTCATCAATATTCATCATGTCAAAAAAATACTCCTACACCAAAAAACCAACGATCCCGACTACCCCAAAATGCCCCGAATNACTTCTAAACACACAATTTCAAACACAATTCAAACAACTTCTCATCAATATTCATCATGTCAAAAAAATACTCCTACACCAAAAAACCAACGATCCCGACTACCCCAAAATGCCCCGAATTTGAATTTCTCGCCAGATCCACCGTATCAATTAACCGGGATAACACCACCACCAAATCAACGTATTCAGTTTCGTACACCCACTTTTGAATATTAAACACGACTACCACAACTAAATCAAAATCAAAACGCGTTTTACGTTAATCGTCCATATGTTAATCCGTATCGTCCTAATACCGATTTTAACCAATCACCAAGTGGGTTGTCGTATCATCCTAACATAGATTTCTCGCGGTCTTCCCAACCGAATCAAGAGTTTTCACCGCTTCATGGTGTTAATCTTTATATGGATTTGAAGGATTTTATGCAAGACTATCCGACTCAACAATACTCGACTCAAAACTATGCGAGTCAAGATGTTTCAATAGGGTAAGGTTCGAGTCACGGTTCGTACCACGGTTCCATGCCTGTTGAAGACGATGACGATGTCGAAGAGCTTTTGTGGGTTTTCTAAACTTGTTGTGGGTAAGCAGTTTCAGTATCAACCCAAAAAGAATCCCACTGAACCTAAGAAAGTGGATGGCACTAAGAAGAAGGCTTCTGATGTGCCTAGTACGAGTGGAACGAAGATTTCTACATCTAATCAGTTTGCTGCTCTTAATATGGATGATACGGATGCTTTTGGTATTCCGTCTAATGACAAAAACAAGGATGTGGATACTGGTCGTACAATGGAAGTTACTGCGGATGAGTCTACTAAGACAGGTAATACAATGGAAGTTAATGAAGAAGAATCTATTAAGATAGGTACTGTTTCACAAGATCCTCTTGTGAGTGATTTAAAAGAGAAGGAGTCGGTTGTGGCTCCTACAACTGGTGTTTCTTCTACTCCTTCCACCTCTTCTACCAAGAGGGTTAATCCTTTTTCGAAGGTGGGAGAGATCGTGGATTCGGATTCTGAAGATGAGGTGGTTGCTAACCTATTTGATGAGTCTGCTAATCTGTTTGGTGGTGGACAAGAGTTGGAAGCTGCTTATGATGACTATGATTACAATGACTATGCGAACCAGGTTTATGATCTTCCAGGGAATTTGGATGCTTTTAATGCCATGTATGGCACTAGGCTTCAAGGTCGTAGGAAGTAATTTTATTTCGTTATGTCTTATGTTGTCATGTGAGTAATGGTGTGTTTTCTTGTTTAGAAAATAGGAAGTATCTTGTTATGTAAGCTTTTTGCCTATGTAACGGGCTGAGATATGGGATTCACCCATATCCATTGTACTTAAACGTTTTGGTTAATATATTTACCAGGGTGCAGGATTACTCCCTTTACCCAAAAANGGAAGGGTATTGAGATGTTTGCTTCCAAAAAGAGGTGTTGGAAGAAATCCAAGACTTCGGAAACCACCTCGGGGTCAACAAAAGGTCATTTGAATTTCCAAAACGTGGATGATTCTGATGAGGAAGAGACTCGAGAATCACAACCACAAGGTCGTGACGCAGCCAGGAAGAGATCATCCTCCTCTTTCGTGAGGCACCAGCATCATTTGTAAGTTCGTTAGCCGAGAGCTTCTTCAAGTTCAATCCAGCAAAACAGGGAAAGAAGAATGATATGGAAGAGGCATACATAAAGTTGAGGGGAAAATAGATGGAGATGCAAGAGGCAAGGGCAAGGGCAAGACGAGGAGTTGAAAAGAGAGAAAATTGAGCTCCAATGATAGCAAATGGAATTGATGGCCTAAACAAAATGGGAGCAAAACTTGATTTTCTACAATACATAAATCAACCCAAATTTGCCCCCGCGACAACGACAAGAGCTTTTGGATATTAAGGCATCAATCAAGGCACGCTACAAATTTTTATAAACTTTTTTTATAATTTTTTTATAAACTTTTTTTATAATTTTGTTTATAAACTTTTTAATAGAATATTTATGAAATTTATATTAAAAAAATAAACAAAAAATATTTAAAAATTTCTATCAATAAAATATGCGAAAGTATTTTAAATTCCGGAATTTTAAATTCTCAAGAATTTAAAATTCCGGAATTTCAAATTCCCCAACTAAATGCCCTCATAGAATATTAATTTAAGTTTTTAATTAGTATTGTAATGTTTACGTTTTATTAGTTTACGTCAATGTTGCAAAAATCGTGAATCGGTACTGAGGCGGTCCGGGGCCGATTAGCGATTTTTTACCGATTAATCGGCCGATTTTCTTGACTCGGCCGATTTCCGTGGAATTCTCTCCAAGGTCCTGGGCCGATTACCGATTAATCACCGATTAATCGGCCGATTCGGCCGATTTTTGCAACACTGGTTTAAGTTTTTAATTAGTATTGAAATGTTACGTTTTATTATTAATGAAGTTTAAATTTCTTGTTTTTAATATTTGAATTAAAAAAAATAAAAATAAAAAATAATTTAACCTTGCCGTCATTGTAGCAACTTGGTCGTCGTCAGGTAATCAGAAAGAAAAAACTAATGTAACAGATCGTCTGCAGGTCACCACTGTGAGCAGCCTAACCCATACTAAACATACCCTTAACAGTAAACAAGATGTGATAAGATGATTGAATCACCAACCGACCAAACTTGACAATGTGTGGGTGTTGAATAGATGATCACAAAGCCTTTTAATCGAGCCGCCAACCACTTGACACCTATTAAGAAACTTCTCGAAATAACTCAAAATTTATACTATTCCTTTTTCTTTTACGTACCTTCTCGTTCCTTCTTTCCTACATATTTCATTTCCATTTTCTATTTCCCATTTCCTTTCTTTATCCTCTCAAAAAATAAAAAAAATACGAACCTTCTAGATCTACCACCACACATGCATTCACAAACCCTGATTTTATCATAGGTATTAATTTGTATTAATTCATTTTATACATCTTAGATTATATATTTCTTAGCCAACTATTGATTGATTGATTCTTGTTGTTATGTTGTGGTTCAGCTGTTTTTATAAATGGCTCCTCCCCCTGTGGAGTCAGACGCGGCGTCTAGATCTTTGCCGACACCTTTTTTAACCAAGACTTATCAGCTTGTCGATGATAAAGCTATTGATGATATAATCTCATGGAACGAGGATGGATCTACGTTTATTGTTTGGAATCCGACTGAATTTGCCAAGGATTTGCTTCCTAAATATTTTAAGCATAATAATTTCTCCAGCTTTGTTCGTCAACTTAATACCTATGTAAGTCCGTAGTATTTCTGGAAGCAGTCTCTTTATTTTTTTTAGTTTATATTATATCTGATTGCTAAGTTTTTTCTGAAAGCAGTCTCTCTACTATTGATTTTAGGATAAACTGTTATTATTTGTATTGATTAAATGAGTTAATTTAATGATGTAAGTTCTTATATAAAAAACATCATTTAATATCATCTACCTATGTGTCTATTACATGTATACAGTATGTCGCAGGTAGCCTTTTAAGTAGGTAGAATAGTTGATAACGTTGTGTTAAGTAGTCTCTTTATTTTAAAATAAATGTACTGTTATGATTTGTATCTAATTATGTATTTAATTTTTAGGGATTTAGAAAAGTTGTGCCAGATCGTTGGGAGTTTTCAAACGATTGTTTTCGTAGAGGCGAAAAACGACTATTATGCGATATACAACGCCGTAAAATAACCGCAACTACACCAGCACAACCACCAGCTACGCCACAAGCTGTGGCACCTCCAGCGGCAGTTGCGGTGGCTGCTGTAGCATCCCCACCGCCTCGAATAGTCTCTCCAAGCGAATCAGGCGAAGAGCAAGTCATATCGTCTAACTCGTCCCGCGGCGGGGGTGCTACAGTTAGTTTAGCACGAGATACAGCTAACGGCGGAACTAACACTGAGCTCGCTGGCGAAAACGAGCGATTACGAAGAGAAAATGTTCAGCTTAACAAAGAGCTTAGCCAAATGAAGAATTTATGTTCCAATATTTATGTTATGATGTCTAATTACGCGACGGATAAACCGTCCGAAGGTAGTAGCTCGCAACCTTCACAGCCTTCACAACCTACTCCAACAACCGTTTTGAAACCGTTAGATTTGTTACCGTTAAAGCGGTTAGCGGAAGAGTGTATAGCTAACTCGCTTAACGGTGATGGTAATAGTAATAATAATAGTAATGGTAGGAATGGTTTAGAAGGAACGGAATCAGATGAGATGAGTCCTAGGTTATTTGGCGTGCCAATAGGCTTAAAAAGGTTAAAAGAAGGGGGATCTGGTGAAGGTGCAGCTACAGAACAATATAGCGAGCTGCAGCTTCAACAGCCCGGGTCAGATGTGAAATCAGAGCCGTTGGATCAAAACGGATCCAACGGCAGTAGTAGCGTAGATAATCATGAATCTACGTGGAGGATGAGGCAATGAAAAGTGTAGAAATATGGCAAAGGTTGTTTTGAGATTGGCGCGTGCGAGAGAGATGAGTCACGTGTCATGCATTGTCTAGAACCATGTACCAGAAGTTTCCTAGACTTTTTTTGGGCTTTCAAATGATGAATTTTAGTTCAAGGAAGAGGAAAAAATGTATCATTTTTTTATTTGTAGGAAAACAAGAATGTATATATTTTTGTTATCCAGAACATTATCATAAAGATTTGAGAATCCGCTTTTGTGAAAAAGTCAAGGAAGTTCTAGTGAAGTGGAACCATTCAATCAACTAGTGGCAACTTGTTTATAATTTCCTTGTACTTTATATATTTGGCCTATGATTGATGTCTTGTTTTCTATGTTTGGTTTTGTTGGTCGGATACTTGTATGCTGATAATAGCATTTTTGACATGTTTATGGGTAAAACGTCAACA
This sequence comes from Artemisia annua, assembly GCA_014162995.1. NCBI lineage: Eukaryota > Viridiplantae > Streptophyta > Magnoliopsida > Asterales > Asteraceae > Artemisia > Artemisia annua. Next base: position 28,606 of record LBNU01005671.1, on the reverse strand, counting down.
AAAAACAAGTTTAACACCAAAATATATTTTCGAAGAAATGAAGTCTTATATTAGATGGTTGTTGCACAAAGAACTGATACTTGTATTTAAGCCAAGATTTGCTGTACACGAACAATATCACCTAAGTTTTATGGCGTGTGATATGAAGGAGGTAGGACGCACATCTCTACTTAAGGCTAGGTAAGAAAACTATTTCCGGAAAAATCACTTGCGTAAGATTTGCTTTACTGTCTTTTAACTCATGACATCAACTTTCTGAGTTACGGTTTATAGTTGACAAGCATATAAAACCGACACCGTATAACAAAAATGGTAAATAAAGATTAGACACATATTTGAGCACGCAAAGATGGGATGTATATCATGTGGCTGCTTTGCATTAAGAACATCAAACGCGGGCTGTGAGATATGTTCAAATACTTTATCCTTGGACTGATTGGTCAGGATCAACTCGAGGAATTGTGGTTAGTTGGCTTGTATGGTCACACCTTAGCGTCAGCCTAGACATAAATCATTCGTGTCGGTCGGCTTATTTATCACTACTCTACTTAGTATAGGTCATGGTTGATGTTGTTAAAAGTAGGAAATGTACAAAATAGTAATATGAACATAAAATATCCAGCTAAAATTATAATGTCTTAGGATGTCAAGTTTCCTACATGTGCAATTTTCGGGTGGTTATCCACCACTTGGTGTTAATTCAGGCAAAAGTTAGGCAGTTGGATGGAATTGTCAAAATTATGGACTATAGAATTTATTTATCATTATGTCATTGCCGTTGAATGGTATATATGTTGAATAAGCAAAAAGAATTTCGTCCCTTAACTACGAATCAAGTGTTTTTGCTTCATGTACATTTTTATACCGTGACTATCAGCAACCGTAATCTATCTCTTAACATTTGTTTCGTTAGATTTGAATCCGGAAAATGTAGTTTGTGATTGTTGCAAGAACTATTATCGGCTTAGGTGTTACACACATGTAAGCTGTAAAAGTGTAATATGTATTGTGGTGATAGGGGACCGGGAAAAGATAATTAGAAGTCTTGTTGATTCGTGCGTGTTTGATTGATTTTAGTTGACTTGAAACACAGATAAAGATTCGGCAGTCTCTGTTAGGAGCTTTAAAAATGGTGATTACTGCTTGTATTGGGGATTAACCAAATTAATTATCTTTTACAAAAATAGAAAGATACTACTAAAATATAAGGATATGATACGGAGTATATATATATTGTTATGGCAATATGAGTTTCAAAGAAGGTGAACACTTGAGAGATGTTTATATCTCTTGGTAACGTTAAACATACATCCTACAATTACTAACCATTTACATAGTCGGAGTGTTAAGGATATAATGGATTGTCAAAGATAGATGGAGAGACACACTTAGATGGCATGTTATTATGTTAACAATATAATTATATAATATCTTTCAAAACATGGTAAAATAAACAAACTCCCTTGTCACGCATTTTCTAAACGAAGAAAACAAATCTACTGTCTATATAAAACAAGGTTTTGCCAACTAATCTCCTCTCAAAAATCCTGTAAATTCGACACGTGGCATTTCCACTATCCGACGGTCCTGGATGCTTTGACTTCTAAAAAAAGTCCAACCAATCAATTCTGGGACGGAATACCAATTAGTACTTTCATTTGCTACCAATCCTCAAAAAAAAACACACATAAAATTCTCTCACTCATCCCTCTTCAAACATAAACCCTAATCAAAACCACCGCCAATCAAAAACACTACAAATCAAAATCAATATCCATTACCAATTAAAGGACTTTATGAAAAATCAACAAATCGGTTTCATTATCAACTAATAACCACAGACAAATCAATTTATCATAAAACTCCCGATTCCATTTCATTATCATAGTCCAAAATCCATTTTTTGATTATCGATTATCCTAAAAATGTTACAATGATTCCTGATAGATCTGATGTTCGAATGGGTACGTTTTCCCACATATTTGAGCTTTTGATTCATTATATACATGTCAATTCAGATTCGAAAGTAATTTATATTTCTGGTGTATGATTTAGGTGTCATTATGTTTTTGTTTAATTCTTCAACCAATCATGTGGTTATGCTGTGTAACTGGAATCGATTTGCAAGTCTTTGTATATTTGTTCATCCAAAAATGATGTGTGATAATATTCAGGTTCGAATATTCCATGAATGTTAAATTGTTAATCATGATCTGGATAAACATTTGATTTTGATTCATTATAGGTTGTATCATAATTTTAGGACGATTTGATCCTCACAATGAAAATAGTAGATGTTAGTGTTAGTGTTAAACTGTTAATGTAATTTTTGAATTAATGTCATGGTAAGACTTTCAAATATTTTGTCAACTTTTAATGAGGTAAGTTTTAAAAAAAATCCTAAAAAATCGCCCCTAAATAAATATACCACAACAGAATTCCATGATTTTTGCGGATAATTAAAGTTTTCAAATTGTTTCCTTAGTTATCCACCTAAATTTTTAAATTTTGAAAACCATTTTAACCTAATCGAAATGATATAGAACTAAAACCGATAATCTACCATCAATTTGCAGGACGTACACCACGGCAATGGTACTCAACACATATTTTAGCAGAACAAAACAGTGATCCTTGCAACCATTGATGTCACTTTTGCCTGTGTCACTACTGCTTGCTTGGTAGATTGCTATAAATGTATTTTGATGATACTGATTTAATACAGGTGTTTTATATATCCTTACATAGACATGAAGGTGGACAATTCTATCCTGGTACTGGTGCGGCCCATTAGGTAACCAACTTATGCTTGATTTTTCTTCCTTATTATGCTTCTGACAATTGGCATACTTTGATTCAAGGATATGGAAAAATCTGGACGCAAGGAAATCGATCTTACAAGTTTGACTGATACCTTCAAGCTACAAGGTAATTCTTTGTCAAACTTTATGAACTTGTGATTATGTCTTACATTTGCATCTTCAGATATCACAC
>LBNU01005671.1:7547-22852 GCA_014162995.1 Artemisia annua | reverse complement strand
CAAAATCAACAAAACTATAAGGCAAAGGCGGTATGGGAAGGTGTGTGGATGAATCGTGAGGATAAATGATGAGTGAAACATGAGGCGGTTGAATAAAAAAAGTTATTAATAATTATTTTTAATAGCAGGCAAAAGCGGGTCAAAACCAATGAGTTGTTTGTTAAGATCCGATAAGAAACTGTTTTTTTATTTACCGTCGGTAGGAAAGTATTTGTTTAATGAAATTCAGTTTTTATTAATTTTTTTATTGCTTTGGAAATACTATTTTATACTACTTTCTACTCCGTATAAGGTGCACCAACAATAAGATATTTTACAACAGAAATTATTTTAGTGCTGGCAATATTTTATTCTTCCTTGGATGATGGATCCCGCCAATATTTTATTCACCAACACTAAGATATTTTACAACTAACATTAGTTTATGAAGTTTATTCCTGCCAATATTTTACTCATTGCTGGATCCTGGCAATATTTTATTCCCACCGACAGCATTGGCAATAGTAGTTTATTGATGCCCCGGAACTTGATCCGTTGTGAATTGTATTATAGATAGAATATAATATAATATAATATAATATAATATAATGTAATGTAATGTAATGTAATGTAATGTATTGTAATGTAATATAATGTAATGTAATGTAATGTAATGTAATGTAATGTAACATAACATAATATAATATAATATAAACTTAAACGTAAATATTTGTGTTGCCTCAAACTTTTATGTCTAGTTTACTTGAAATATATGGTTCTCATTTATTTATTTTAAAGAGTTATTAGTTTGACGCGCGTTGCTACGGAGCTAATTTAAATACAATATTTGTTCTAAAATATAGAGGGTTTAGATTTGCCACGTATCGTGGTTCATATAAATAGACACGGAAATTATATTTGTGTATATTTTGAATATTATAGACATTGGATTATGTATCGTAGAGACTATCAAGTGTTAAAGGTAAGGAGATGTGTTGAGAGTTTGGAGTTAATCTTCATTTGAGAAAATGTGTATGTAGGATGTGGGAACTGTTTGGTGTACCATGTATTCATGTTGTAGCAAGCTATATGCATTTGATTAGTCACTGATATAGCCAAGGAAGTGGTTTGCGGCTTACTAGTTTTCAATCAAACTAGTGTTTGGAAGTACAATTTGGAAGACAACAGAGCATCAACCTTCCTTGCCACCAATAAGAAAGAAGACACAAGGGAGGAATCAGAAAAAAGGGTGAAAGCTTAGTCAGAGAACAATTCAAAAGTAAGTAGGGTTGGAAGGAAGATGACTTGTAGTAACTAGCAATCAACATGACACAAAAAGTCAACTTGTGATATCAAATACATATCGGTTCGAGAAACTATATTATAGAAAAGAGAAACTACTACTTTATAACTTAATTTATCTAATTTGGATGAATTAATTGCATTAATCTACAATTTGAAATACAATGTGTTATATATGGTTGAAAAACTATGAATGTCTCTTTCGAAGAAATAAAACGGTGAAACTTTTAGAATGTTGTAGAAAAAGGTTTCTTCATTTTATATTAAAAAATCCTTGAAATTAAAACCACCGAAAACATTATCTGTCAAACAAACAAACGTTGGAATAAAAGTATAGGAAAATGAAACAGATCATAGCAAAATCAACAAAACTATAAGGCAAAGGCGGTATGGGAAGGTGTGTGGATGAATCGTGAGGATAAATGATGAGTGAAACATGAGGCGGTTGAATAAAAAAAGTTATTAATAATTATTTTTAATAGTAGGCAAAAGCGGGTCAAAACCAATGAGTTGTTTGTTAAGATCCGATAAGAAACTGTTTTTTTATTTACCGTCGGTAGGAAAGTATTTGTTTAATGAAATTTAGTTTTTATTAATTTTTTTATTGCTTTGGAAATACTATTTTATACTACTTTCTACTCCGTATAAGGTGCACCAACAATAAGATATTTTACAACAGAAATTATTTTAGTGCTGGCAATATTTTATTCTTCCTTGGATGATGGATCCCGCCAATATTTTATTCACCAACACTAAGATATTTTACAACTAACATTAGTTTATGAAGTTTATTCCTGCCAATATTTTACTCGTTGCTGGATCCTGGCAATATTTTATTCCCACCGACAGCATTGGCAATAGTAGTTTATTGATGCCTCGGAACTTGATCCGTTGTGAATTGTATTATAGATAGAATATAATATAATATAATGTAATGTAATGTAATGTAATGTAATGTAATGTATTGTAATGTAATATAATGTAATGTAATGTAATGTAACATAACATAATATAATATAATATAAACTTAAACGTAAATATTTGTGTTGCCTCAAACTTTTATGTCTAGTTAACTTGAAATATATGGTTCTCATTTATTTATTTTAAAGAGTTATTAGTTTGACGCGCGTTGCTACGGAGCTAATTTAAATACAATATTTGTTCTAAAATATAGAGGGTTTAGATTTGCCACGTACCGTGGTTCATATAAATAGACACGGAATTTATATTTGTGTATATTTTGAATATTATAGACGTTGGATTATGTATCGTAGAGGCTATCAAGTGTTAGAGGTAAGGAGATGTGCTGAGAGTTTGGAGTTAATCTTCATTTGAGAAAATATATATGTAGAATGTGGGAACTGTTTGGTGTACCATGTATTCATGTTGTAGCAAGCTATATGCATTTGGTTAGTCACTGATATAGCCAAGGAAAGTGGTTTGCGGCTTACTAGTTTTCAGTCAAACTAGTGTTTGGAAGTACAATGTGGAAGACAACAGAGCATCAACCTTCCTTGCCACCAATAAGAAAGAAGACGCAAGTGAGGCATTAGAAAAAATGGTGAAAGCTTTGTCAGAGAACAATTCGAAAGTAAGTTGGGTTGGAAGGAAGATGACTTGTAGTAACTAGCAATCAACATGACACAAAAAGTCAACTTGTGATATCAAATACATATGGATTCGAGAAACTATATTATAGAAAAGAGAAACTACTACTTTATAACTTAATTTATCTAATTTGGATGAATTAATTGCATTAATCTACAATTTGAAATATAATGTGTTATATATGGTTGAAAAACTATGAATGTCTATTTCGAAGAAAAAAAACGGTGAAACTTTTAGAATGTTGTAGAAAAAGGTTTGTTCATTTTATATTTAGATATTCGAATAATTAAAATAGTGTTGAATCACATGTGATTTCTCATGCATTTTAAACAACAAAAAAGAAAAGAAAAAAGAGACAAAAAATACATGTAAAAGTGACAAAAAAAATGTCCAAATTATATCGAAGTCTCCGCAAATCGAAAGATAATTAAATATTTGTCGTGATAGTGTAATTTTTTGGCTTGACATTTAAAATTTTAAAAGATATTACTTTTTGTAACAAAAGGGATGAAAGTGAATTTTTTATATAATATAAAAAATGAGTGGCTAGAAGTAATATATTTATATACAAGAAACTTTTGGTATGTAAATAATCTCTCATCATTGGATATTAAGTTAGTTATGTTTAAATTTAGAGTATAAAGAGAGAGATGGGGAGAGATATTAGGACCGAAATATACCACATAAAACTCAACTATATTGACTGCGTTTGGTAAAATAGTGGTAGTATGAAGCAGTTGCATTAAGTGGTAGCAGAAAGCATTAGCATGAATCTGTTTGTTTTTATAAAGTGTTTGGTAACATAATTGTATAGTCATAATTAATAAGTAGAAATGCAACTTGCTCGTTAATGCTAATAGAAGTAGTGTTTTGATTTGGAACGTTTAGAAAAGTATACATCATAGTTTCTTGTTCCAAACAAACATTTCCGGCCAAACACTAACCTCTAGTTTATAATTGTTTCAAAACACTCCTAAACGCTTGCTACCAAACTCACACTTTTGTTAAAAGTACTGCTCCAAGGTATGAAGTCACAATTTTAAATCCAAATCGTGTAAACACACTTTATTCATTGATTCAGAAACATTAGATCTAAACAGTATAACAAGCACACCTATCACAGGCTTGTAAACACATAAATCTACCAATATAACTAAATAAAATTGTAAAATGAAAATCATCCTAAAATTATAAATGAAGCAAATAATAATAGTCAAAATAGTCCAACTTTATTCATTATTTATGGTTTTATAAACCATTTATTTATACTTTTATTGTTACATGTTTACCGAAAAACTCAACCAATCTTCGGGACTTCAACAACAACTCCTTCAGGTTTATCGAGATTCACCCAAACCCTGTTGGTACACCAATCCATTGGGCGTATCATGTTCCACATTATTGGTACAGCTTTAATGTTCGAATTCCATTTCTCAATTACTTTGCAAGCTTCATATCCAGTCACTCCAAGCAGCTTTGGCCAGGTCTTACAAACATCATACTTCTGGCCTTCAGAAGTACATGGTGGATATGGAGCCATGATTTGCAAATTTTGAACTTGAATTGATTATACTAATCAAATAAGCCTATTTATACTTGAATGTGTAGGAAGTATCATTTATTCACTTGTATTATAATTTTGTGAGTTTAGTATAATATTGTTGGGAATTATATTTATTGATTTGATGATACAAAACAAGAAGAATGAAACATGAAGGGTTTAAAGTGACAAGATGGGAAACTACAAAAAGATGGGGAAGGACTTGCTTGCAAAAGAAGTTTTATTTATTAGTCCTTCGTAGTATCTTGTAAACCCTAATCCTCTAGTATATAAAGAGGACATGGGTCACTGATTTTAAATTCAAGTCTTCCATAATGTAGTCGACTAAAGGTGTGTGTGTGTAACCTAGGTGTAGGAGATAAACACCTAGGGTTTATTAGTGTTTTAGTTTAGATAACGTGTTCTACTTGATCAAGGTAGAACACGTTAATTGGTTTGTAATCGTTAGAGAAGATAATGATAATGAAAAACCTTGTTCATGATGACGTTAATTCATTGTTTGAATATTCCGCTTTCGTTATTATGTGTTCCTAGATATTAAATAATATTAGACCTAGTCTAAGAGCTACAACGATCTGTATATGTGGTATCAGAGCATGAACACCACAAGACTGATAAAAATACCATTTTTGAACATTTCCAGACTTGAGTGTTTTCTATTCTAGGTCACCATCAAAAGGTTCAAACATAACCTTCAATCTATAGTAGATCACTCTCTCATGAACTTCTTCTGGTCTGACTTCCCCATATTTTTCATTATAAAGTCTCCAGACATCACATACATCACTTCTATCCATATGATACATCATATGTTCAAATGATAAAAAGTGAGTCCATGTACCATTTGTTCTTTCAAAAGCCCACATAATTCTGTTTTTGCTTCCATAATCCATGTATCCCACTCTGTATGACACAATTGGATGTTTAACATCTAAAGGTGTAGGATCCAAAAGATCTGGTTCTTTGTGTGGTGAAAGAAATGTGAGAGTCATCACTCTTTGCTTATCTGCCTCATCTCCAGTTCCTTCTTTCTTATCCAATCCTGAACTGCCAGCACCATCAACCTTCCTCTTTTTCCTAGCAAAGGTTTTCTGAATAGTTCCTCTCTTCTTGCTTTCGTCAGTGGGAATAGGTTTAATGTCTGCTGTATTTTCTTCTACCTGCTCTGCATCTTTAGGCTTAGCAACATTCTCAGCCTCTTTAATCTTTTCAGGCTCACCAGTTTTCTTATCACCTCTGATCTTTCTATTCATCTCAGCTATCATTTCTTCATCTTCTTTAGATCCCATAGCAATGAATCTATCACACTCAGTTCTAGCATGCTGATACATATCAAAGATCTCAGAGTCTTTCTTCCCCTTAAGGTCAACAAGTCTCCAACCTTTAACTTTGTTCAGATACTTCTCTTGATTCCTTCTTTGATGTAGAGGTGTAGGTCCTTTGAAGACCTTTTTCTTCTTTCTAGCAGCAGCAACTTCTTTCTTCTTCTTAGCTGTAAACAAATCTAACCAAGCTTTGACATCAAATGTAGGAACTTCTTGTTCCTCAATCTTCACAAGTTTACAAAGCTCAATATCAGCTTCAGTCTTAATCACCTCATCCTCCCATTCTTCAAAAGCTTTAAAATCTTTTGCAACCTTTTCAGCTTGAAGCCTTTCTTCTTCCTGAAGCTCTAAGTATTCTTTTTCCTAAAGTTTTAAAGCTTCATTTCTATCAAGTTGCTTAAGCTTGTCCTTAGGCCAAAAATTCAGGTGGGATCTGAGATAATCCACTCCTTCTTCATCACTTGAATCAACCTCAGGTTTCTCTTCCATCTTGCCTTTACCTTTGTCAGAACTTGAAGCAATAAACTTAGCTTTCTTGATAAGGACAGAAGGTTCTCTGATAGATACTCCCTTTGTTGGCAATTTTGATACATGGATTGGTTGTGAGAGTAATGTTGGTTGTGGTGTTGGAATTGGTTTAGGTGGTTGTTGTTGAGATTGTTGTTGTTGGTCTGATTGTTTTGCTAGTTCCACCATTGCCTCAACAGCAGCTTTGTCACTAGAACCAGCAGCAGATCCCTGTGCATCTGCAGAGTCACCTTTTGCACTAGCAGGAGGATCAGCAACAGTTTCTGTAGCAGCAGTCTCTTGAGCAGCAGAGTTTCCAGCAAGAGAACCCTGATCTTTTTCATTAATTACAGACTGATCAACAACACTTGGAGCAGCAGATTCTGGAGCAGCAGAGTTATGAGCACCAGAGTTGTCTGGAGCAGCAGAGTTGTCTGGCGCATTTTCAATAGCAGAGTCTTTCAAATCTTCTCCTAACTCCTTTACAACCTCAGTCATCACCTATGAAGCCTTCACAAGTTGTTCAGGTTTCAAAGTTTTAAGCTTATCCACCAACTCTGAATTTTCCACAATCTTTTCCAATACAGCTTCATGCCCTTCTCTATCAGCAACCACATACTTTGTAGCATCATCACCATCTCCACTATCAACCTCCATATCATCCCTTAATACCAAACCTGTATCTAAACCATCATCAGCAACATGTTGTTCTTCCAAAATTTTATCCTCCCCTGTTTTCTCCAAATTATTCCTCCCCTGTTTGGAAGCATCCACCTCCATAGCAGTGGGTAGAGTAGAGGATCCAATATGCTTGGAAGGTCCCACTTTCTTAAATCTCTTGAAGGTTGAAGATCTTGATTTCTTCAAATTTAGCAGCATCTTCATCTATTTCTGCATTTTAGTGATCACATTTGTTTGGGCAGAAAATGTATCCTCCAAAGATTTACATCTTGTCTCTAAAGTGGTACATTTCGCCATCAATTCCTTAACTTGTTTCATACTAGTCTCATCACTTCGACCTGTGTTACCTGGTCCGAGAGGTGAATCATTGACATTGTCATTTTGTATAGTGTCATCCATCAATTCCTTAGTAACAGATCTGTCCTCATCACTTCGGGATGTGTTACCTTCCCTGAGAGGTGAATATTTGAACTTAAGCTCAGTATCAAACCTAGTTTGATCATCTGAACCCCCTATGTTTTCCATGTGGCTAGGGTTACCATCATTGGATTTAGATTCAGAAGAATCTTCCTCACTAGATGTTGCCTTGGTTTGGGTCTTACTTATGTTAACACTATCTTGCTCTGCTGCTAAGCTAGTAGCAGTAGTGTTAGCCCTTGCCAATCTGTCTTCTCCATCACCTAAGACAGTCTCATTTAGTTTTTCCATCCTGACACTGGCCTGAGAATGCTCAGTGTCCTTTGAGGTTGTCCTATGTGTTTGGGTCTTTTCAGTGTTTGGGGATGAAACCTCATTTGAATCTCCAAAATTGGGTGTGTGTTGGGAACCAGTGGGGTTTTCTGATCCTTCACCCTGATTGTTTTGCACAAGTTGCACCATATAAGGTAAAAATGATGTAACTTTGCCAGAAAAACCTTTTCCATTTTTGATCAGAAAAGCAAACATTTTAGGCACTAAAGGTATAGCCTCATAAACAGCCTTATGTGTTCTTACTTTCTTAATTTTGTTTTCAACAATCAATTGAACAAATCTAGGATAAAGTAGATATGTTCCCCCTTCCCTTAGTGATTTTACCATCCCCTCTAAAATCAAGTTTGAAAAATTAAAAGGGTTTCCATTGCATAGACACACCATAGCAAAAGCTATGGGTGCACTGAACTCATTCCACCCAGATGTTTTAAAACTCAAACAATGCAAAAGAGTATGGACCAAAAATTTGTAATGAGAACAGAGAAGACCTTTTTGAAATTTTAAACCATCATTCTTCCTCTCATATCCCAAACTTTTTAACCCAGCAAACAGATCAGCTTTAGCCAGAACTTTAGGGGCATCCTCATCATCAAAGAGAAGAGTCTCCCTAATGATGGATTCACTCACAAAGACCTTTTGATCATCCACCATAGCAGAAATATATGTTTCCCCCTTGTGAGTCTTGACCTTAGCAGTAACCCAAAATTGTTTGATGTAGGATTGATAGATAGTTGGGTTCACAGTCAATTCATACTGAATAGAAGTAGCATTAAGGAAGTGCACCATATCTGTAAACTCGTTTGGCACTGATTTTNAAATGATGTAACTTTGCCAGAAAAACCTTTTCCATTTTTGATCAGAAAAGCAAACATTTTAGGCACTAAAGGTATAGCCTCATAAACAGCCTTATGTGTTCTTACTTTCTTAATTTTGTTTTCAACAATCAATTGAACAAATCTAGGATAAAGTAGATATGTTCCCCCTTCCCTTAGTGATTTTACCATCCCCTCTAAAATCAAGTTTGAAAAATTAAAAGGGTTTCCATTGCACAGACACACTATAGCAAAAGCTATGGGTGCACTGAACTCATTCCACCCAGATGTTTTAGAACTCAAACAATGCAAAAGAGTATGGACCAAAAATTTGTAATGAGAACAGAGAAGACCTTTTTGAAATTTTAAACCATCATTCTTCCTCTCATATCCCAAACTTTTTAACCCAGCAAACAGATCAGCTTTAGCCAGAACTTTAGGGGCATCCTCATCATCAAAGAGAAGAGTCTCCCTAATGATGGATTCACTCACAAAGACCTTTTGATCATCCATCATAGCAGAAATATATGTTTCCCCCTTGTGAGTCTTGACCTTAGCAGTAACCCAAAATTATTTGATGTAGGATTGATAGATAGTTGGGTTCACAGTCAATTCGTACGGAATAGAAGTAGCATTAAGGAAGTGCACCATATCTGTAAACTCGTTTGGCACTGATTTTGCAACAAGAAGTGCAACATTGTTGTGTTCGCTTGCCCAAGTGCGTGTAATCTCCATGAAAGTAGGGTTTGTGAATTTGGGGATTTGTGATTTTGATTGTAATGGAATGGTTATGGAAAGTTATACTTCAATTGAGAGCGTATAAAAACTGATTGTAAGAATCAATTAGGTTTTTAACTTGATTTGGGAAGTTACATAACCGCCCTTCCACTTTTAAACCGAGCAACAAAACCCTAAGTAGCAGCACCACCAGCAGCAGAGTTATATAACTAGCAGCAGATTGGTTTTGGCTAGTAGCAGAGTTGACTGAACCTTGATACTTCTTGGTCAAACGGTCAAAAGTCAAACCTTCCACTATATTTTCCTTAATTATAAGAATTACCAACTACGCATTAATTATTTTCCCCAAATTTGATCCGTTATAAAAAGAAACCCAATCACTTCTAAACTTATCACAGATCAAAACCCTAATTACTTTCGCACATCAAATCAATCTTTCCCACTTCAAAATCAATTCTATTCCAAAATAATCGTTTTCTTATGGCACCCAAACGTGAAGTGATCAACATCTCTTCCGACTCCTCTGATTCTTCGGATTCAGAGTTTGATACTCCAACTGACATCATGCCGATGCCACCATATCTTCCACCATACCGTCCTCCCCGTAGAAGAAGGAGAACAAAAGAACAAGCCCGTAAGTTCAAACATGACATCAATGCTGCCTATCTTCCATGGCATCGAGATTATCAATCACCCACCAATCGAAGGGGTGAGGGTACATCCAGGGGTGAGGGAACATCTAGGGTTCCTCACAAAGAAGACACTTCTGAGCTTGCTAGAAAGCTCCCAAATGCCCTTGCTCAAGCNCATACCGTCCTCCCCGTAGAAGAAGGAGAACAAAAGAACAAGCCCGTAAGTTCAAACATGACATCAATGCTGCCTATCTTCCATGGCATCGAGATTATCAATCACCCACCAATCGAAGGGGTGAGGGTACATCCAGGGGTGAGGGAACATCTAGGGTTCCTCACAAAGAAGACACTTCTGAGCTTGCTAGAAAGCTCCCAAATGCCCTTGCTCAAGCCCTTCAAGCAGCTATGTCAACAATGGCTCCCATTCCAGTTCCTGAGTCCTCCAAGTCATCAAGGAAGCCTCCCCTCAAGGTAGTAGTTGGTCTTGCTTGTAAGAGGGTGTGGACCAAGGATATGCATCTGAAGAAGAAGCATGATCCAAAGGACAAAGGGAAAGGACCCATGTAGTAGGCTTGTTAGGTAGTATGATGTAGTAGCTTTTGTGTATTGATTGGAACTTGCTTTGTAATCTTCATCTTTTGATCATGGAATGAAACTTTTTACTTTTACGTTTTAATCTCTTTCTTGAACATTTAGCAATTACATCCATGTTAATCTTTATCCTGCAAAAGATTAGTCCAACAACACAAAACAAACAAGTCCATAATAGCAAAATCTAACTTAGCAGCAGAGTTTCCAATAGCAGCAGAGTAGACTTAGCAGCAGATTCACTTTAAGCAATTTACAACAAAGTTTTTAAGAGCAATAACAGTACAAATCCATTTACAAAAATTGACAAGAACACATAGAGATAAGTTTTTCTAAGATTGATCATACCAATATTTGCAACCAAATATTGAAATCTACCCACATCAAAGTGTTTTGTAAGTAGATCTGCAACATTTTGATCAGTATGAACTTTAACAATTTGAATCAACTTCTTTTCATAGCAATCTCTAATAAAATGATGCCTTATCTCAATATGTTTTGTCTTAGAGTGAAAAACAGGATTTTTAATTATGCACAAAGTACTGTTATTGTCTATATGAATTTTGGTGTTCATAAAATTGTACCCATAGTCCAGCAATTGATTTTGCATCCAAAGCACTTGACCACAGCAACTAGAAGCAGCCACATACTCAGCTTCTGTTGAAGAATTTGCCACCACAGTTTGTTTCTTGCATTGCCATGACACCAACCTATTTCCAAGAAATTCACAACCTCCAGTTGTGGATTTTCTATCCAAGCATGCTCCAGCATAATCACTATCAGAGAAAGCCTCTAACTCAAATGGTGAGTTCTTAGGATACCAAAGCCCCAATTTTGGTTGATGCTTTAAGTATCTAAAGATTCTCTTGACTGCATTAGATGTGATTCTTTAGGATTAACTTGGAATCTTGCACATGCACAAACAGAGAACATAGTGTCTGGTCTTGAAGCTGTAAGATACATCAATGAACCAATCATTGATCTGTACACATGAACATCCACTTCTTTGCCTTCTTCATCTTTTAGCAATGGTTTGTCTTTTTCCATAGTAGTCTTTGCAGGCTTGGCATTAGTAAATCCAAACTTCTTCAAAATATCAGCCACATATTTATCTCGACTAATAAATATGCCATCTTCCTTTTGCTTTACTTGTAATCCCAAAAAGAAAGTAAATTCTCCCATAGAACTCATGGAAAACTTTTCTTTCATTATCTTCTCAAACTCCTCACACATAGCTTTGCTTGTTGAACCAAAGATGATGTCATCAACATAAACTTAAACCAGCAATATATCATCTTTGTTCTTCTTAATGAATAAAGTTTTATCAATCCTACCCTTAGTGTAACCACAGTCTAACAAGTAGGTTGATAACTTTTCATACCATGCCCTTGGAGCTTGATGCAATCCATACAGTGCCTTTTCAACTCTATAAACTTTGTCAGGGAAATTTCGATCTTCAAAACCAGGGGGTTGAGTCACATAAACCTCCTCTTTGACTTCCCCATATAGAAAAGCACTTTTCACATCCATTTGATACACCACAAAGTCTTTATATGAAGCAAATGCCAAAAATAGTCTAATAGCTTCAATCCTTGCCACAGGTGCATATACTTTATCATAATCAATGCCTTCTTGTTGTATGTATCCCTGAGCAACCAATCTTGCTTTGTTTCTAATCACAATGCCTCTTTCATCTCTTTTGCATCTGAAAACCCATTTTGTCCCAATAGCCTTCTTCCTATTAGGTAGATCTACCAAGGTCCAAACTTCTTGTATCCTAAATTGGAGAAGTTCATCCTGCATTGCTTCCACCCAACTTGCTTCCTGTAGGGCTTTATAAACATTCTTGGGTTCTAGTTGTGATAGAAAACAAGCAAAAAGACAATTTTGTAGATCTTTATGACTATTTCTTTGATGTAGAGATCTAGCAAAGAAACCTTGGTGAAGCAGTTCCTTAGTTTTCTTCCTTGTTTGAACATTCGATGATGGATCACCCAAAATATTTTCCTTTGGATGATGTTTATGAATTCTTGTTGTCTTTTTAGGACTAACAGGAATGTTGAGTTCCATGCTGTTGAAGTCAGACTGAGCACCAAAAATTTCACCATCAAGAGCTTCATCATCTGTATCTTCATATATTTCAGTCAATCCAGGCATCTCTGGATCATCTTGAGAAGATGTATCAACTAAGGATATGCCTTCTGTGTCAACTGTAGGAAACTTAAGTATCTCTGGAGTAGTAGTTTGCTCAGCAGCAGAGTTGTCTGCAGATGTAGCAGCAGAGTTGTCTGCAGATGTAGCAGCAGAATCAGATAAACTGCTGCTGGGAGCAGTTTCCTTTGTGACACCACCATTGATCACCTGTGCTTCACTAGATGATTGCATACCTTCCCCCCCAAATGATCATCTTGTGAGCTGTGAGTCTCCTGAGTGGGAATGATAGTTGGACCAACCTTCCATTTTTCAACCAGAACAAATTCTTTTTGAGGTGTGGATTTCTTTGCATCTTCAGCTGCAGAAACAGTGTCTTTTGTACCTGCATCATGGTTAGTATCTACACCTGCAATCACTGGCTCATAATTCATGGTTTTGGTTAGCATATCAATGTTAAACAACCACTCAGGTTCTGTCTTTGCAGTATTAGGTTTATTCTCATCAAACTTAATATGCAAATTCTCCTCTACAAATCTAGTTCTCTTGTTGAACACCCTGAAAGCTTTACTATTTATAAAGTACCCAACAAAGTAACCTTCATCAGCCTTCTCATCAAACTTGCCTAACTGGTCTTTGGTATTTAAGATGGTAATAGGACACCCAAATGGTCTAAAGAAAGCTATCATAGGCTTTTTACCATGAAATAATTCATAAGGGGTCTTATTGTGAGGCTTAACTACCTTACTCCTATTCTGAACAAAGCAGGCAGTGTTCACTGCTTCAGCCCAAAAAGGTATAGGTAATTTAGAGTCTGACAACATAGTCCTAGCAGCCTCAATCAATGTCCTATTTCTCCTCTCTGCTACACCATTTTGTTGAGGAGTTCTAGCAACACTGTGTTGTCTTAGAATACCCTTACCCACATAGAACTGATTCATAGCATAATTCTTAAATTCAGTTCCATTATCACATCTGATTATCTTAACTTTATGATTAACTAGGTTTTCTATTCTAGTGATGAATTCCTTAAGAATCTCAGTGGTTTCATCCTTAGAAGCTAGAAAGAACACCCATGTAAACCTGCTAAAATCATCTGTAACAACTAGGCAAAATTGCTTCCTATTCAGACTATTCACATAAACAGGTCCAAATAAGTCCATATGAAGCAAATGTAAAGGCTTGGTAATGGTATTGACAACTTTGGACATAAAAGATACTCTGTGTTGTTTACCCTTTTGACAGGCAACACAAGTTTCAAGATTTTCAAAAACTTTTGTAGGTAATCCTCTGACAAGATTTCCTTTGACCAATTTTTTCATAGTTTTGAAATTCAAATGGCCAAGTCTCCTGTGCCATAGATTGGATTCATCAATAGTGGCCTTTGCAAGTAGACAAGTTAAAGCTCTTTTGGGAACTATGTTCTTTATATGATCACTGTATATGTTATCAGATCTAGGGACTCTTAGTAGCACAAATTTGTCATATGGCAACTTAAAGTCAGGAGAAAGGATAAGACATTCAGTATCAGTAAAAAGAACAAAATTCCTTTTATCACATATCTGTGAGATACTAAATAGGTTGAACTTAAGTCCATCCACAAGTAACACTTTTTCAAAATCCAAACTACATGTTTTGATTGTACCAGTACCTATAATCTTCCCTCCTTTGACAGCATTACCAAAGGCAACATATCCACCATTATCCATTGGTTCAAAATCCTCAAGTTGGGATATGTCTCCTGTCATATGTCCAGAGCAACCACTATCAACAATTCCTTTGTCTTTTAGATCATCTTGAAGATTGCCCTGCACATAAAAAGTAAAGAAATCAGTTTCTCTTTTTGACCCAAGCCATCACTGACTTGGATCTGCCCTGTGCATCAACATAGTTATACTTAGTTAGGTCCATTGATGCACTCCTGGTGTTGGAAACTTTAGATAAAGCATTTGATTTTGGTTTCCAAGTCCAGCAAGCTGAGGCCTTTAGAGCATAAAAATGATTTCCAACAACTGTATCTATTATGAATTTTGAAACAGCAGAAGAGTCTTTTGCCTTTGCAGCAGAGTCTACTTTTGAAACAGCAGCAGAGTCTTTTGCCTTGGCAGCAGAGTCTACTTTTCTATTAGCAGTAGGACCAGTTGTTTTATTATGAAAAGGCCTGTTTGTTTGTACAGTTATAATGGATCTAGTAACACCAGATCTCAATAACACTGCTCTTGGAACCATTTGTCTTTTGGAAGGAGAGTGAGTCCTTTTTAAAAAGATTTTATGATTCACTCTTGTATGTTGGTTCCAAACTGATTTTTGGTAGCCCTTACAGTTTGCAATAAGATGCTCAAAACTACCACATTTATAACATGCCTTCTTTTTCAATTGAAAATCATTACCTAATTTGTGAGAAACTAGGTTATTGAAATTTCTTTGATTACCCCTAGGCTTGTTAATAAACCTCTTCATGTGATGTCTAGGTACCTCATTATACTCAACCACTTTTCTAGACATATTATGACCTAGCACAGGTTTCAGAAACCTAACCTGTTTAACTCTAGACTGATGCGCGTGGATTGCAACACGCACTACGTTTTACCTCTCGAGGGATCTCGAGAAGCTTGCAATCCCCACCAGGTAGTGTACCTGACCGATGTAGTATAGTGTAGTGGCAACTACC
>LBNU01005670.1:5541-47318 GCA_014162995.1 Artemisia annua | reverse complement strand
CTAGTTTAGAAGATATCATCAATCCGTTCCATAAATACGTATTGGGCTTTGGGCCTCGTGGGCCGGAGCTACGTATTCACATGCATTACGGCCCACGCATTGTGGGCTATCGCATCAGTATTGTTTACCGAGCGGGTCCGTGATCCAGTGTAGACTATACGTCATCATTGCCCACTGTGGGTAAATTCCGTCAGCCAAGTAATACCCCTGTTCATACCTTCTTCCATTTACCATATAGGGTGCCCTTGGGGATTCGTCTTTTAGCAAGTCGTCGAACAAATTAGAGTTATCTAAAACATTAATATCATTATTTGCACCTGCCATACCAAAAAATGCATGTCAAATCCACAAATCTTGTGAAGCAACAGCTTCAAGCATTAACGTTGGGTATCACCCCTACCAAATTGCCCCTGCCAAGCCACCGGACAATTTTTCCACGCCCAATGCATACAATCAATGCTACCAAGCATTCCCGAAAAACCATGTTCCCGTTCATGCTTTAGATAAATACTTTGAATGTCCGCCCATATTGGTTTTCTTAAAAACTCAGGCATAAACAAATCCATAACACACATGTTAAAATTATCAAGACATAAACGCATAGTACTCGAACCCATTTGCAAATACTCATCAAACGCATCGGGTGCGTTGCCGTATGCCAATTGGCGTATGGCAGCTGTACACTTCATAAGAGCACTAATACTCCCTCGACCAGTACAATCAAGCCCTGACTTAAAGTATTGAAAGTGATCTGGAATAAAATCGGATTCATAAGATTCAATACCTTTGACTATTTTTAGAAATAGTTTTTGGCGCATGCGAAACCTTCTACGAAAATTACGGGGCGTATACTTACAACCCTGAATGAAATAGTCGTTTAGCAAACGTTCTTTAGCAATCTCCCGTTCACGAAATATGTGGGTACGAGGCACCTGAGGCTGAGGATGAGCTTCTTCTTGTTCTAAGCGTTGGTGATACTCCATCGCAGCAATCATAAACTCTATATCTTCTTGGTCATCTATTTTTGACCAAGTCTTAGGTGCTTCGGTATTTTCATTTGGGTCCATTGTGAATGAAGAAGGTTTTTTTTTTTTTTTTTCCTTATAGAGTAAGTATAAAGAGTTGAGAATTAGTAGTGGATGTGTGAAAAAAATTATGTGTTTAGTTGGTATTTATATTGGTGGGTATATGATTGTTTTTTTTTTTTTTTTTTTTTTTTTTTTTTTTTTTTTTTTTTAAGGTTTGAAATATAGCCGTTTGGTATTAAAGTGGAGGGGGTGGAATTGATTTATTTTTTATTTTTTATTTTATTTATTTATTTTTTTAACCAACGGATAGAAAACTAGCCGTTGAGGGGCTAGTTGTGATTTTTTTTTTCTTTTTTTTTTACACGTTCTCCCCTTTAACGTTGCGTTAGTCTCTTCACTTAGCTCGTTAACGCACGATTAACGCTCGATGGTGCAACGGTTCACTCCACCTTAACGCGCGTTAAGGACAATTTAACGCCACAATGGCGTTACTGATGAAAGTGCTCTAAGTGGGATTGTTTATTATTTTTTTTGCTTGCGGTTCTATTTAAAAATAGGTAATTATTTTTTAAATGACCTCTTACTTTATAAAAATTAAACGTCACCCATTTTCTTTTTTCAAAATAAACTTTTACATATTATCCATAATAGACGATTAGATTATTGGCCCAAACTCCATTATGTTTATGGTTTATGTTAGCTTATTCTCAAAAACTATATTTTATTCTAAATAGAAATGCTACCCTATGTAATTGATATGTCATTCAATCAATATTAATCTCTTTGGTATCTTACATGGTTTTTTCGAAAATGGCACTTTATACCACACCCAAAAATACAGTGTATCTTACATGGTATCTGAGGTTAGGTAAGATTCACCTACAAAATTTGTTATCATCCGGTCATCGGTTGGGCAAACTAATTGTCATCTAATAATCCATAAGATTCATTCTATGATAACTTTTCAACCCTGCACGTGTCTTTGCGCGACCTTGTACGTGACGAAATTTATTAAAAATTGACTTAGGCGACCTTGTACTGCTAGGCAATGTAACCTGTTCTAGGCGACAATTCACGCGACCTTGTACAACTCACGCGACTCCTTGGGGCCATGCATCATCTTATGTTGATGTTCAAAGAACATTCGTTCTTAAAATATGATGCTTCAAAAAGATTATGCTTGGTTTTTCTTATTATGCAACTGTTTTGGTGTAGCATTTTGTATTGCAAAATGGAAAGGATGCTTTGTGGGTGAAGGTGGTATAGACCAAAGTGTGAGCAGGAGGGATTGAAGGCATAGAATTAATGTGGTCACGACTAGTGTAGACTTGTAAATGGTTCACATTTTGGGGGGCACGTGTGCACAAGGAGAGATGTGTCACGAAGTCCATTTTTTAATATGGTACTACAATTTAGTTCAATTTGGTGATTTGATGTTGTTTTTGGGCTTCTCATCTAATTAGGTTTTTGAATTTGCTTATTTTAAAAAAAAAAAAAAAAAAAAAAAAAAAAAAAAAAAAACCGCAACATCTTGTATTAATAATTGTAATAGAAATTTGCAATCTGTTTATTATAAAAGGTTTAAATTCAACATGAGAAAAAGTTCATTTTAATTCAATATCAAACAATTAATAGGAAATAAGCCATTCTTAAGTTGCTTATTAAAAACTACTTTAAAGCAGAAAAGCATGTATTGTTTGGTCGAAAAAGAGCGTTTAAAAAATAGTTAAGCATAAAAAATAGGCAATGCTAAACACCCTTCGATTCTTCAAGTATCTTAACCCACAATATGTTAAACTATTGATTAATGATTGTTTTTTTCTTCATTCATAATAGCATACGAGATGGGTAAGGATACATGAGAGAAAATGTTTTTATTTTATTTATTTATTTATTCTCTTTTATGACAGTAACTTGAGTTGCTTAACCATAAATTTGCACCTAGTGTAAATTAATTAAGGCATGCTAACGTTCAATGTTGGTGTTAAATTATACGTGAAGATGTTGATGCACGTTCATAAACAAAAATTTGGATGTACTAATACTATCTTTACATATAGATCCATGCGCACTTTATTCAAGGCGTGTCACTTATTTAATTATGTCACTAAATAATATCTTGATGTTTACAAACCTCTACAGAATTACATCTAGATGTCTATAGAGATCGAGCTGTACACTTTCTATAATAAGTCGAAAAGTAAGTTGGTTTCAATTTATCCTCGTCGGTTTCACGACCATGGGAGGCTATTGACGAGATCACTTAACTAGTAGATTTGGATTTATAATGTATGGGTGTGATTATTTTTTGGGTTTTGTTTGATCTAATATAAGCTTTTTTTGCCTCCAAAAAATAAAAATATCAATAAGTTGAAAAATATTTGGGCCAACATATAGGGTAATGATATATACACATATAAATTTATTTTGCAAATATAAATTTACATGGGTATTTTTTTCCTTATTCATGATTTGTATGTGTGCAAAGTAAATTTGTATGTGTATATATCATTGTCCTTAACATATATGTTACTCCGTATTATCTTATGCTACAAAATTGGGCCAGCATATCTAAATAGTCAACAGTCAAAGAGGTTTCAAGTTTTCAACTACATGTAAAACTTGTTTCCAACTCCCAAAGTTGGTACACAAAATTTGAAAAACTAACTGAATAAGAAACGAAACGAAGTTAGAACTTAGAACTCATGGATTGCATGAATAATATGTATAGAAACATGTCAATAGGTTTGAGACATTATTATTTTCAGACTTGTGTATTTAAATTTAAAATTTTAATATATTGATGATAATGTGAGGAAAAAAAAAAAAAAAAAAACTAGCTACTCATTGTAACGCACATCGTTGTTTTATGAACAAAACCTGTGTATTTGCTAAACCAAACCATGTACCAAATCCCATGTGTCATGTTAATGAGCTAATACTATTAAATAAGTAATGTCATGTTATGGCCTCAAATGAATAAGAAGAATTTCATGGGAGATGCATCATATTTTGTAGGTGCATCTGAAATGTGCGGTTGTGGTTACTTCTCATTCTACTTTTATTTCTCATTTGATCCTTACTGATAACGATAATTTGTATGCATAATTAACTTAATTTTGGTTAATTATTCACTTATGCAATATTCATTAAAAGAAACACTTCACATAATTATTTCTGAGAAAAAAGCTTCCTATGTTTCGATGTTAATTGGTTTTTATTAATTAAGATGAACGATGATAAAGAAAAACATATGATGCAAAACCATGACTTTACCATGTCTTATTTGTCTCGTATATTATTTTCAAACCATGTATGATTACAATATATCATAAGCATTGAACTAGAAATTATAAATCATTAATAAAAAAATGTGTCATATAATTCATTTTAAGACCAATGTATGATTACAATATATTATTAGGAAAATCCTTTGGTGTAGCTTAACGGTTGATTTTGAGATTCTTCGGTGTAGATCGAACTTTAAACATAATAAACAACAACTTTGGGACCAGCTTTCGTTGCCTATAATTTACTACGCAAAAGGTTCTGTTGAGCTATATAAGAGACTAAAGGAGAGTACTTTTGTGAACTAGGTCTCAGAGTTTGATATTAACTCTCTCCGGTATGCCAAAAAAAAAGGGTTGGCGTCGCCAATAACAGGGTTTTGCTAATCGTAGCCTATAAGTTTACGATTTAACATTGTATATGTAATAAATCTAACATTTAATGAAAACTAAATATTCCTTGTGTTTGTCACATTACATGTTTAAAATGATCAAGAATGTATAACTACCAAATAATTAGTTTAAATATTGATTTTATAAATATGAAATGTTTAAATGCAACCTATATGGCTTGGTTAGCAACCTATATGGCTTGGTTAGCAAACCTATACGGGTGAAAACGAGCCGAGTCAAACCTGAGATTGTTAAAGCTCGAGCTCCGCTCGTTTAACTTTTGGATGGCTCAAGCTGCTCTCGATGCCTTAATGAAAAATCAAAGTTTGACTCGAGCTCGATTCGTGATATATCTATTTTGAGCTCGTGGTAGGATAGAGCTAATTTGGGTACATAAATAAACTTATGGAATTTTAACCTAAAATAATTATATATGTATAATGCTCAAAATGTCTTATTGCTCTCAGACACGTTTAGACTTACGAACTCAATCAACTTTTATATGTAAAGCTCGACGTCAAGCTTGATTATGAGCCACAATCAAACTCGAACTTGTTTAGATACGGCTCTTTCAAGTTTTTTACCGATCTAATCTCGAGCTTTTCATACACAGCTCATTTCCAATAAATTATTTGATTTCAATAAACAATTAGTAGCAAGCATGTGAAACACACCATATTTATGAGAAAGGGAGGTGAGAAATGAATGAAATTGATGAGGAGTGTTTCTTTTTACAAGACACATTTCCAAAGCAAAAAGATTCATAACTTTACTTTCAACATATCTGATCCTCTTCTTGTAAGTCTTATCTTTCTTCTCTTTCTCACTCACTCAACCAATATATTTTGTATAAGATTCTTGCTTTCTTTCTTATGTATGTGTGTTTTCATCCGTTTATTAACTTTTTATTCATTCATTCACAGAAAGATTATCAAACAGACAGAAAGACCCCTTTTTTACAAGGTACTAATCTTTTTTTTTTTCCTTTTAGTCTTCACTTTTTCTTGTATATCTTTATGTATGGTATCATACTTGTTTTATATAAAGTTTCAATTTTTTATAAATTTTTTCACATTCTTGAAACTGGGTTTTTGTTATTTAGCTATTTGTAATTGTTTTTATCAAAATTTCACTTTTTTTTAAGTTTTTCTGAAGTGGGTTGTGTTGTTTTTAATCTTTATGAAAATTGCTTGGTTTTGGGTAAAGTTACCCTTTTTAAGTTGTTTCTGAAATTGTTTTTTTTTTTTTTTTTTTTTTTTTTTTTTTTTTTTTTTTTTTTTTTTTTTTTTTTTTTTTTTTAATGTGGCACCAGCTAAATTTTGGTTTTAGATTATTAGTTTTGGGACTTTTTGACCTTTTGCATTAATTGAAAAGGATCGCAAAAGAAGAATACTTGTGAGACATGAGCATTTCCCCCAGTTTGCTGTAACCGGCGTTTTCCAAATGCAGGACAGTAGTTGCAAATGTACATATTTTTTAAAAGTGCATATGTTTCATAGGATTTGTTCCAGCTTGATGGTTGTCTCTATAGCTAATGTTAGAATTTTAGTCAGTTTACAAAAAGTACTTCACTTTTAGATTATGGGTTTAGCTAATGAGCTGTAATGTTTCACTTTTCTCCTTCTTTTGAGAATATTGTATGTGGCCTGTGTCTTGTATTGATCAAAAGATCACTTCTTTTCATATGCGTACTAGTTTAATATCTGAATTGGGGTATTATTATTTTGAATTTTTAGGGGTGTTTTATATTTAGCTTTTTGAGCTTGCTATTCACTTCATATATAGTTCATAGTTGTACTTGTATTTCTATCTAGGCAAGAATAGGTGTTGTACTTACTTAAATGGAAAGAAACAAAAAACAGGAATGCAAGAATAGGTGATTATGGACAAAAAAAATGCCATATTTTACATCTTTATTTTATATATTTATTTGTCAAAGTTACCAACTCTTGTAAAAATGAAGCGGTTTTGGGTGTTTTAGTGAAAATGATCTTTTGTTTGCAATGAAAGAGCCAGATCATGATTTTGAAAATCCAGTCACTTCGTAGTTGTTTAGGTTATTTAATATCTATGACTGTTGATCCTTCTTTGACTTTTGTTGTCATTTTCAATCGAAGCGCCCTTCCCCTTTGTTAAGTATTTTCTAACTATAAATTCCATTTACAAAAAATCCCAATGATTAATCAGGTTTTTTTATATTAATTATACAAATTAACATCATAATCGTGGGATCCTTTTAAATCGGAATCAATGGTGTCATATTGATACCATGATGTCTTATAATGATTGTTAGTGGACAAAAAAGGTAGTACTAAGTTAGACTTTTGTCTGCATTTGACTTGCACAGTTGCACGCATCTAAAAAGTGTTTAGTATTGAGTTCCAACAGTTTAGCTTTGTAGAAAATGGCAACTATACAATGAGCTGCATTGTCAATCAGCTTTGTAACTTAATAAAAGCTTATAGGTATTCATTGTGTTTGTTTCAGAAGTGTATGTACCTTTTTGTCTTTAGCTTGTTATTACTTTATGCCCACATAAAAATGCTATATTTTGACTTGATGTGTAGTTTAATGAGAATCTTTGATTAATTGTGAATTATCTATATTGTCTTTAAAGTAACAAACCAAGAAAACTTTTTGATCAAAATCAGTGTCATTTGTATACTTATCTATCTAATTTGTTACATTGTTTAAGAAAACCTTAATAATTGTGGGTGAGTTTCTTTGTTCAGGATAGTGAAATATTTGGCTGAGTGTTAATATGGGGGATCATTTCGTGTTTTTGGTTGACCGGTTGTTGACAGAAGCCACTTTAGAGGCTGCACTCGAAAGCAGAAACCCTTCAAAGCAGCCGGATCCCGTAAGGAATGAGGATGCAGTTATCGATTGTTCTTCACATGACGTCTTTACTCCAAAGAAATTGGTCGAATGTAGAATATGTCAGGATGAAGATTTTGATGTAAACATGGAGACTCCTTGCTCTTGCTGTGGCAGCCTGAAGGTTGTTATATCTTATTAATTTAACCTGTTACCTATTTGTTGAATTTTGTGGGTCTCGTTTATCTTACTTTTTATTGGTCATACTGTTTCACTTTTTGTAGTATGCTCATCGCAGATGTGTTCAAAGATGGTGTAACGAGAAGGGTGACACCATCTGTGAAATATGCCACCAGGTGCTTTCTTATTGTGTGACTGTTAACATTTAAGATCATTTTTAAGAAGGCCTGAATGTTTCTGAATATCTAATTAAAAATTTTATGACTTTAGCAATTCAAGCCAGGCTACACAGCACCATCCCCCGTCTTCCGGTTAGGGGGCATTCCATTGAATTTTAGGTAAGTATTTTATTCTTCTTCGGTTATGGAAAAAGAAGCACAAGTTGACTTTTAAGGTCAAATCTGTTTCTTTCGACTTTCAAATTAACGATTTTATCACCTTATTACTAACGAAGATCATTTTCCCTGTGTTTAGAACTTGTTATGATATTCCAATATGGTTAATTAAATTTCCACAGAACATAAAATAAGGCTTGACATTTTAAAGTTAAGGATCAGTTCATTTGACCTCAAAGGTCAAACATTCTGAAGATGTGTATAAGTTGCTAAATTGTTTGTTTATCAGGGGGCATTGGCAGATTGCTAGGAGGGACATGAACAATAATCCTCAAATAATTGCAGTTGTTTCACCTGATCGTAGTTTCGTTGATCAGGAATACGATGAGTATGCCGATTCCACTTCTAGAAGTGTCTTTTGCTTCCGCTCAGTCGCCGCCATTGTATGATCTCTCTTCCCTTCCCATTCAATAATGTCTCGGTTTTGATGTAAAGTAACGTTTTTCTTCTTGAATATTTGTGTTCAGTTTGTGGTTCTCCTATTCTTGCGTCACGCACTTCCAGTCATTGCAAATAGAGCTGGGAGTTACTCTTTTTCGGTGTTTATGGTAATAGAATTGCAGCTAACTTCTGATTTTATAAATTGCAAAATTTGGCATATAGGTCGACACTTTTTCACACGGCTTGTTTTCCATTTGTTGTCATCAGTTATGGTTCTTAAGAACATCAGCAATTGTCTTGCCGATCTTCATCATGATGAAAGCCATGATGGCTTTGATACATCGGCGACGCCGACTAGTGAGTACTCTACATTCTCCTGTTTTCCTTTATGGTAATCAGCCACTAATGTTGTTTTGGGTTTGACCCTTTAGGCTTCTAATGCATCGTCATCATCACTTTCCTCTTCTGATGAAGGAGAAACCAGTTTAACCCCTTCACAGAACCAGCCACGTGTGGCTCGTGTTGATTGATTCGTGTGGCATGTTCTATTAGCCGCTCAGACACAAGCCAAAAAATATGTCATGGACAAGACATCATGGTTCGTATGTGTGATGCACTGCCCGGTCAGTGAACAAGTACCCCTGATCAATGTTTTTATGGCGATTATTGATAAATGTAGCAGTTTTTAGAGAAAAAATCTGTATAATTTATAATTTATGTATCTGGTTTCGTATGTACATTCTACGTCTACAATGAAAATGAAGCAAAAGATGTCAAGTTCTTTTGAACATAATCAACTCTGTTGCCTTGATGACATAGTACAGAAGATTTGTAATTAAAGAATTACTGACAACCAATGATCAAAATTAAGATTGGTAAGTTGTAAATAGATGATGTCTTAATATACATCTTGGACTTGGAAATTGTTAGGGATTCATATAAACACGATCTGAATATTTGCTACGCAATCGATGGATGCTCGAGACAAACCTTGTCTAAGCATGCATTCATGCTGCAATCACTTGATTATGTTTTCTATCTGGGCTATTTTAACAATACTAATAAAATCATATACAGTAAAGTGGCATTATGCAGGCCTTTTATAACAAAATTTACAAAAAAAAATTATGAAAACAAAGACACATTCGTTACTTTCTATATCTGTCACTATCTTGCTGTAGAGTTTTTTGAATTGCATAATTCAAAGAAGGTATACACTCTATATGGTTACTTTATTGGTAAAAGAATGGCGTTTCCTGTGGTTGAATACTATGCTAGAAATAATTGGGCTAAATATGGATTGAAAAAGATTATGTTGAATGCAAAAGGTTTTTTCTTTTTCAAATTTGATACTCAAGCTGGTTTAGAAGCAGTATTGGAAGATGGCCCTTGGTTGATACGCAAATCACCGATCATTCTCAAGAAATGGTCAATTGATACTAGAATATGTAAGGAAGAGATGACCCGCATTCCGGTATGGGTTAAATTACATGATGTACCTATTCAAGTATTTGAAGATGATGGTATTAACTTGATTGCTTCATTTCTTGGTAAACCTATTATGCTTGATTCGTACACTAGCTCTATGTGTAAGGATTCTTGGGGTAGAAGTAGTTTTGCTCGGTGCTTAATCGAGATTTGTTCTGAGGCTGAGCTTGTAGAGGTTATTACTGTTGGTATCCCCTCTCTTATAGGGGATGGGTTTACTAAAGAAACTATTCGAGTCGAGTATGAATGGAGGCCTCCCAGGTGTTCTTCATGTAAGATTTTTGGGCATACCCAGGATCAGTGTCCTAAAACAGTGGTCAGTCCTACTGTTGTCTCTACTCCCAGTGTTGCTACTCCTGTAGAGCCTCTTAATGATGGTTTCCAAAAGATAAATCATAAGAAGAAGAAGGGTAAAGTCCATGGTATCTCAATCAAACCGAATCTTAGGTATGAGCCTAAGAAGACTCCTAGTGAGCCAAACAAGGGAGTTACTAATAGGAATAATGTGCCTACATCGTCATCTATGTTGAAATCTAAAGGTTTATCCTCTAAGGAAAGCGATATAGCAACGTCAAATCCATATGCTGCTTTGGCTACTGATGAAGGTGGTGATGAAGATTTTGTTGTAAACGAGTTTGATGAATCGGCTAACTTATTTCCTCACTCCAATACTGATGGTAATCCATCATTCACGACAGAAGCTGGTTAGCTTGTTTTGATTAGTTCTTATTCTAGGTTCATTTTTTTGATTCTAGAAGTTGTTTTGAGCTTTTGGCATGTCATAGACTATAGGCTTTTTGTTTATCAAGCTGCTTTAAGCTTGAGGTTAATGTGGTATTTCAGCCACATTCCAGTTGTACTTAAACGTTTCGGTTTTAATATATTTACCAGGGTGCAGGATTACTCCCCTTTACCCAAAAATCAACGTTTACTTGGACTCTGGTGAAGACTTTGCTTTTTCAACCACAACTAGCACCCTACCCAATTTTCATAACAGAATTCTGATCATTCTGCAACAATCCATGTATTTGATGTTTACGCTTCTCGGGAGCTTCATATCATTATGGTTGTTATCATCACCTTTGCTCATCCATCAGGCTGTTGGATCTCGATCACTCCTTAACTATAGTGGATATCAGCAGCATGATTTGGTAGTTGAATTGGATGTTACTAATTTCAATTCGGTTCTCAAGGATACGACTGCTAATCATACCATCATAGAGTTCTATGCTCACTGGTCAGTTTTGAACTTCTTATTTTTTTCTTTTGTAGGTTCATAACGTTACGTCATATTTTGTATGCTCATAACTCATAAGTCATATCCATATTCATCTCTCGTTAAAGCAAATTCATAAATTATATTCTTTGATCGGATACAGTCATAAAGACTCGTGCAGAGACATATTTGAAAATCCATCTATATCCTCAAATATATTGTGGTTATTTTTATTAGAAGTGTTTACATGTTATTACTTTTTGCAGGTGTCCAGCTTGCAGAAATTACAAGGTATTTGTACTTGTAATTCAACAATGATATCTCAAATTAACTTGTACATGTTGGTTTTATTAATTTCTTATCACCGTTGCTTCATTTTTGTAGCCCGAATATGAAAAAGTCGCTAGACTTTTCAATGGAGCCGCTGCTACTTATCCTGATACAGTATTGATGACACGATTAGACTGCGCGATTAAGGTAAGGTTACTTTCATTGTATAATCTTTTTGATGTAGGCAATTAACAATTCTATGTACATCTACAAGTTTTAATATTTATGAGCACTACAAGATAATACATATCTGACTTAAGAAAGCAACCAAATTGACGGTTAATGTAATAATGTTCCATATTATCAACAAGCAATCAGTTCCTTTCGTATCCATGTTTGGTGTCACAGGTAAATACTAACATATGCGATAAGTTCTCTGTTAATCACTACCCGATGCTCTTTTGGGGAACCCCTTCTGGTTTTGCTGCTTGTAGCATGGGCGGAAACATTGGGAAAAGTGAAATCCATACTATCAATAATGGAAGAACTGCTAATCGCTTGCTGAAATGGATCAATACACAATTGGGAAGGTATGATGGTCTAGTGATACCGTATTGCATTATATGTGTTGTATTTATTAATTTACTTTAGATTTGGGTTTTTAGCTCATATGTCTTCAAAGATGATATATTATTTCATGGAAAAGACGAGCTTCATCAATCAAATGTTGCAGACTCTGCACAGGTTTGTTTAAAAGCAATGTTTTAAGCATTGATGATCTCCAAGAGTATTCAGACCATTTAGTAACTGCATTGACTGTATGTTTGTTTTGTCTATAGCTCGAAATATGAAATTATGAAAGCAAGGAGCCTCTTTGATCAGAGCGTGTTGGTTTGTTGGAAAACAATCCTGATCACTAATCAGGCATTATTTGCATGAAGTATAAAGGCTTTGTTTCGTACACCAGCATACCGCGTAACCTCCATATTATATTATGATGTAATACAGTAATAGTATTTTGAAGTGAAGTAAAAAACTTTTCAAGTTCTGTTTAGTTTGATTAGGGACGGAGCCACGAATTTGTATCAAGGGGGTTCAATTTATTTATTTTTGGTAGTAACATACAATTCCTTGTTTAAGACGTTGGATTGAAGTTTGAATCGTTCGACATACGGGTTCAATGATATTTCCTCGGTAGCAACATACAATTACTTGATTAGTTGAGAAAATGAAAAAAATGGGCAGACGTTAGCGTAAATGGTAGTGAAGATGGGGAATTAAAGCGTTGTTTATTAGATATGTGCCAATGGCCGGGGCTAGATTGAAGACTCTATGAATCCAAGCTACAAGGTGGGCTAGTTGGGCCGGTTAGGGATGGCCGAGCACCCTCCGGCACTAGGCCGGTTAGGGGTGGCCGAGCACCCTCCGGCCCCTACTGGCTCCGTCCCTGAGTTCGATTGTGTGAAAAGAGGGATTATTATATATATGAGCCTCATGGGTACTAAAAATGTGTCGTATCGTATGATCACACGTAAACTGGTTACTAGGTTTTTATGTATTTTAAGATGTTTATAGACGATGTTTAGCTTAAAAAGTGATTCTAAATTCACACAATAGTCATTGATATGATAAGGAATACGTGATGAATGATTTGAGGACAAATAAACCTTTAAGATCATAGCAAATGAGTTCACATGATTCTTGAAATTGAGATGCATGTGCTTTTTGCAATTATGTCTCTAGATATGTTGTGATTGTTATCATGTACATGCTATACAAGATTCGGCATAATATGTTTACAATGCAAAATAATTCAGATTTCAGACTATTTAGTAACTACCTTGACTGTACGTTTTGTTTAGTCTATAGCTCGAAATATGAAATTGTGAAAGCAAGGAGCCTCTTTGATCAGAGCGTGTTGGTTTGTTGGAAAACAATCCTGATCACCAATCAGGCATTATTTGCATGAAGTATAAAGGCTTTGTTTGGTATACCAGCATGCAGCATACCGCGTAACCTCCATATTATATTTGCATGATGTATTTTGAAGTGAAGTCAAAAAGTTTTCAAGTTGTATTTAGTTCGATTGGGACGGAGCTTGTTTAAGATGCTGGATTGAAGTTTGAATCGTTCGACATACAGGTTCAATGATATTTTTTCGGTAGTAACATAAAATTACTTGATTAGTTGAGAAAATGAACAAAATGGGCAAACGTTAGCGTAAATGGTAGTGATTAGTGAAGATGGGGAATTAAAGCATTGTTTATTAGATATGTGCCAATGGTAGGAGCTAGATTGAAGACTCTATGAATCCAAGCTATAAAGTGGGCTAGTTGGGCCTGTTAGGGGTGGCCGAGCACCCTCGTGCCTCTCTTCGATTGTGTGAAAAGAGGGATTATCATATATATTAGCCTCATGGGTACTAAAAATGTGTTGTATTGTATGATCACGCGTAAACTGATTACCAGGTTTTTATGTATTTTAAGATGTTTATAGACGTTGTTTAACTTAAAAAGTGATTCTTAATTCACACAATAGTCATTGATATGATAAGGAATACGTGATGGATGATTTGAGGACAAATAAACCTTTAAGGTCATAGCAAATGAGTTCACATGATTCTTGAAATTGAGATGCATGTGCTTTTTGCAATTATGTCTCTAGATATGTTGTGATTGTTATCATGTACATGCTATACAAGATTCGGCATAATATGTTTACAATGCAAAATAATGATTAATTATGCTTTTTTGTTTGCTTAAAGTCAAAGTTCATTATGGTTGAAGTTTTGTTTATGCTAGTTACTTTTACAAAAGAGAGTTATGAGCAAAGTTGTACGCGATGTTATTTATTAATCAGTGGTCAAGTGTTTTTGGATTTTTTTTTTTTGAACAACAATTCTTTTCATTAAAACAACTAGCAAGAAACTATTGAAAGATTTTACAATACAAGCAAAAATTCGATTACATATCCAATCTAACCATGCAGGTTTTAGTTTCCTACTTCGGTTCATAATCCAAGAGTGTGTCATAGTCCGTGTGTTTTTGGACTTCATATTATCCAGTTCTGATAGAAAGTTCATGGCTGAATCTTAAGAAGTGGTGATAGCAGCAACCTTTGGAATAAATTTAATCTAATATAATGAAAATGATTTAGAAACCTAAAAATGTGACTCTTATTGTGCCTAAATTAAGTGGTAGTGGTTTATTAGTTTTTGAATATGTGGGTTTTCTGGTATCACCAACAGGATGATGCCACATAAATTAAGCGTACTATTAGGCATACCAATTAGTCATGTAAATCAATGCTCCTAATATAAATAGGGCAAATGATTCTTGTATCTAACTTAGTCATGTCAATCCATACTCCTAATATAAATAGGGCAAATGATTTTTGTATCTAACTTGTATACCTAAAACATGCTTATGAACAAGACTGCAACATGTGTCAAATCTAAAATAGAAATTATGATATATAAATTATGCATAACTTGTTTCAACTATCAAATGTAATACATTTTAGTCATGCCCATTATTATTCTACCGCATTGAGGAGAATTGGTAAAAAGGCGACATCGTCACTGTGATCAAACTCGGTTTGGGCTTGTAGCGACTTGTCGTCTCAAAAATGGTGTTGCCATCTTTATAACACTTGGCTTAAACATCACTTGCAGTAAACTACATGTCGAGACGGTCGGTTTTGGACGAAACCTACAGAACATCGCCATCTTTCTCTACCTCACAAACCTACCCTTTATAGTATTGTTAGTTGATGGCCTAATCCGTGCCTAACTTAACTCAAATATCATACCTCTTCACACTAATAAGACGTGTTATCATTATTACATAAAGCTTAAACTATATGAATATGTTTAAACCGTTATCCTTATGGATGTTAAAGAGTGTGATTACTCTATTACTTTAAACCAATCATTTAAAAGCTGGTTTTCTAATTGATCCAGTCGAGCTATCGGTTCACGGTTCAACTAGTTTTTCTGAAAACCGGCTTCCGATTCATGGTTCAACCGGCCAGGTCAACCAGAGTTTTTAAAAATTGCTTTAAACTTTACACAAATGACTTTTTCAGTTGACCAATAAGAAAAATCAAGTTCTCATATTAGCTAATAAAAGTCAAAACTGAATTAGTTTGTCAAACTTTTGAAAAGTTCGATGGAAACAACATGAAAATACACATGACTATGTGAGCGGTTTTTTTTTTTTTTTAATTTCAGACTTAAATATAAATAAATATTATAATTTGATTGGTTAATATAATTTACAAACAAACCTTAAACTTTTAAAAGTAGACTAGTCTTAAATTTAATTTTATAGACTTAAGTTTAAATTCTTCAATTTTCGTATATTTAACAAAAACCCCGTAGATATACTTTAAACTTTTTTTCTATATAAACAACTACTACTATTATTATCATTACTACAATTACTATTATTATTATTATTATTAAATTGAGCGTAATATTTAAAACATCGTCATTGTGCACCTACATGTTATTGAGTATACGCACAAATTAAATATAACATATATAAAAATTAATACTTGTGAGCACATAGGTTAAAAGCTAGAATATTGATAACTACAAATAATTTAATTATAATCCAAACATATGTAGATTCACAAGGTTATAAGTATTAAAATGAAAGAATGATTTATAAGTACACAACTACACACTAAACAAATTTAGCTAAAATATAATTATTAGTTGTACTTATAGTTTAAATTTTGAGCATGTAATATCACAGTTACAAAATATTAAACACTGCTAATTCTTATATGCCCGCATATTAAATTAAAATTTTTAAAATAATTTTAATTCATGTATAAGCCTCGTGTGTGCACGAAACTTATAACAAATTGCGTAATTAACACAAAATTAAAGAACGATTAAAGAGCAACTACCTGAAGCAGAAAGCAATCAAGATTCTTCCACTTAAATTAACTAAGTATTAATCAACGTAAATTATACTTTAAGACACAACTTGAACATAAAATACACGATCTAACTATCTTATAAAGCATTTATGCCCACTAAATATAGAAATACTTAAAATTAAGCATTACATATTCTAATGCTAAAAGTACAAGTAATATCAACACAATTAGACATTTAATACATTAAAATCAATACAATTAGACATTTACAAATTTTGTAGCTACATGTACACGCCACTTTCGGCCATTAATGGCCTAAAAAATTAATGCAAACCTTAAATTCAACATTACACCTTTTAACGCTAAAGGTACAAGTGATATCAACACAATTATACATTAGTGCCTTAAAATTCAGCATTACAACATTAAATTAAAACATAATTAATACTCCTATTAAAACATCCCATTAAATAAAAATATAATGAGTTATTCACATTGTACAACCAGTTAAAAGCATAGCTATCAAATTAAATACCCAATTAAAACATCCCCTTACTAAAAAGTAAAATAAAACTTTCACAATGTACAATCTAAACAAGCTACAACATAGTCCAAAATATAAAATAATTAAATACACTAATTAATGTTATATTTAAAATACCCCTAAAATGAAAAGTACATGTTATTATACATATTGTACAAACTAATAAAACAAAAAAGTTTATACAATCTAACAAGTTGATAGTACATATAGTTTTGAAAACCAGACCGGACCACGGGTTCAACCGGGAACCAGTGTCGCCACTGGTTCGGCTAGCCAATAAAAGCAATCCGAAAATGAAGCAAAGAGGACCCGTTGGAACCTATACAAACTTGTGAGCCATGCCTCATCGGGATCTATTTCTCCGGTTAATTGTCACAGGGTACCCGCCGCTGCAATGCGCCGGTACCCTGCTAGTTCCATTAATGTACTATTATAAATATGGTTGATTGTCATTATAGCACATATTGAGTGGAGTTAACATTTTAAATATTTATTTGCACACTAAAAATTTACACACTCTAATGTACAATCTAAATAAGCAATATGTAATAAATGTGCAACTACTTATAATATAATTTGGTATGTACATATAAAAAATAAAAGTCTGCAAATCACTTCCCATATGAAGGGTCCGTTTGGTTTATAAGTGGGTTGGAATAAGATTTAAAGTGAAAATATATTTATTAAAGGGATAATAACTTTAAAAAGCATTATACTTGTCCTAAAATACTCTTTTGAGTAGTGAAAAAAAATAATAAAAAAATAAAAACCCTCTTTAGTGTTAATGTTGACATCTTCTCTTTATGTGAGTATTATGTTGACACTTTTGTCTTTATGTGTATAGTAAAAAACATGTAACGACTATTTTACCCTATGAGTTTGCGAAAACTGCATCCACCGTCCTTAGGGTAAATTACATTAAGGGTCCCTGTGGGTTAGCGAAAATTGCATTACCGTCCTTAATTTTTTTATCCACTCTTTATGGTTTTACCCGTTTTTACATGTTTTCGTCTGTTTTTAAACGTTTTCGTCCGTTTTCATCCGATTTTATACGTTTTTGTCCGTTATCTTAAGTTTTCGTCCACTTTTATTCATCCAAATTCAGGAAAAAAGTTTTTTGACAAAAAATTCCGAAAAAAAATTTGAAAAAGAATTTCGAAAAAAAATTTCGCAAAAACAAATTCGGGAAAAAAATTCGAAAAAAAAAAATTTGAAAAAGAATTTCAAAAAAAAATTGAAAAAAAATTCCGAAAAAAAATTTTCTTAATTTTTTTAAAGAACCATTTATGTAATTTACCCTAGAGACGGTGGTTGCAATTTTGCAAACCCATAGGGATCATTTATGTAACTTGGAAGGGTAAAATGGTCAAATTACTCACATAAAGACAAGATGTCAACATTAATACTCACAAGAGTTTTTTTTTTTTTTTTTCGCGCTACACTGAAAATAACCTCAAGCAACCGCTTGAAAAACCAATAGATCATTTGTGACATGCCACAAATCGACCACACTAACCTCATACACAAACTAGAGCACCTAAACTATCCAACTGCTACATTAGATCAGCATAATCATCACTCTCTTGTAGATCACGCAAAATACTTTTCACATCTTCCTTTGTTAGGAGGTCAAAATCCATATTCTTACCTGACCTAATACCAGTCTTCATGAGAGGCACCCTCACCTTTTTTCATTGTATCATCAATTACGTTTTCAACTTCATCACTGCCACTTCCAGTATCCACTTTTAAACTTCTTATATCACCCATAGGGTCCCAAGACAAGTTTGTATCGACTTCAACCACATCATCTTGATCCTTTAAAACATCAAAAAGGTTCTTAGAGGATATATTATTAGTAGCTTGAACATTCAAACTAACATTACTCGTGGTAGCTTGTTTACCATTCGATGTAAATGCCTGATTTGCATCCTTAGACTGAGATGAAAAAGCCTTGAAAAAGCAAAATTCTACAAGCAAAAAATGTGAAACTACTAACCTACCAATACTCTCTATCTCCTCCAATATTATACTTTACACTAGGGGTGTGCATCGGGCCGGAACCCGACCCGTCCCGACGAAGCCCGAATCCCGACAAGCTTGAAAATCCTAACCGAATCCCGACCCGAGTCTAGCCCGAATCCCGTCCCGAGTCCCGAAACGAAACCGATTTGTATGGTTTTTCTTTGTAATCCCGACTTCGTCCCGACTCCCGACACGACCCGAATCCCGACAAGCTGAAAAACCCAAACCGAGTCCCGACCCGAGTATGGTCGGTTCGGGATTCGGGACGATGGGATCGGGACGGTTTTCGAGTGTCGGTCGGGTTTTGCTCAGCCCTACTTTACACTCATATTGTTTTTATTACTTAAAAGCTAAAAATTTAACCCAACAATATTAATTCATATTTAATTACAATTTCACAACTATAATTATTGTGGCTTAAATTGTTTTACGTTATAAGTCTTCTAGTAAATATAGCGATAGCAAGAAACAGTAGCAGTAAAAGCAGTAGCGAAGAACAGTATAAGGAAACAATAATTGTTTTTTTTTTATTAAAATGTTTGGTAACATAGCTGTATAGTCATAATAGTAAGTCAAAATGTTAGTTGCTCATAAATGCTACCAAAAGTAGCATTTTGACTTCGAGCTTTTAGGAAAAATCGAATGCCAACTGATTCTTTTCAAAAATCATTTTATGCAAAACGCTAACTACTAGTTGTTAGTTGCTTCAAAATGATCTTATACATTTGCTAACCTACACACCGTACGCTAAAAGGGTATTTCTTAAATTAAATGGTTTGCAATTTAGCTACTTATTTGAGAGTTCTCGTTAAGTGGAAAAGAAACCGGCAAATAACAACATTTCATAAAGGGTAATGATATGTACATATGTCATTTTACTTTGCACACATAATAAAATTAATGAGTAAGGACTAAAATACCTCATCTAATTTCATCAACTAAAATCAAATATGTATACATCAATTCCCTTTCATAAATCAAGTAATAATGTAATCTCATAACAAAACAATAAATATAAAAAATACTAACCATTTCATCATCACTTTGAAAATATAAGTCATAAACAGACTCCCCATTTTCAACCAAACCAAACACCCCCTCCCCTTCCTTTCACCGCCGGCCGGTCAACCTCTTTTCCGGCCAAATAACACCACCATGTCATCACTGCTGACGTCACTTCTACTTCTATCAACCTTAACCTTAATATCAGCTTCCGGATCTCGATCCATCCTACGTGTAAACCCGGCAGCAGCAGCCGGAGATGCAACTGATTTAGCGGTTGATTTAAACGTAACTAACTTTGATTCAGTTTTGAAAGATACCCCTGCTTCTTATGCCATTGTTGAATTCTTTGCTCACTGGTAATAGATCTTATTATTTTATTATTTTATTTACTGCTGTAATTCACTAGTTTAATTTATTTACTGTGATGTTGTTACAAGTTGATGTAAATCTTTAGTGATTTTAAGGTTGTTTTGTTTTTTTTATAAGAGGTTTTATGTTTGATCTGCGAAACCATGTCTGCGAGAAACGAAGCGAATACGAAGATTTTAAGAAAACAAAGTAAATTTGAAATGAGAAGTAGACATTTTTGTCTCTTTATGACCAAAAATAAACGAGGCATAAAGAGGATAAAACGAAGGTTTTTTTTCCTGAAAACGTCTGCTAGTAACAAAAGTTGTGGAAGTTGGATTTATAATAAAGAGGACGAGACATGGTGTGTTGTATAAATGTATGATGTATAGATTTTAATGGAAATGTATTTTCACTTGTTACGGTAAAAAGGCCTTTTTTTATGTACTATTGAAAGCCTTTTTTTATTTTATTTTTTTGGAAAAGAATGCTATCGGTTGAATACCGAGTGTAATTGTTGTGTATGGGGTGTTGGAAGTATGTTTTTTGGTGAGGCTATTGAATGTTTGTTAATGGTAAAGAGATGTATGTAGGGATGCTATATTTGAATGTAAGGTTCTTTAATTAGGTTGTTGACGAGTTGGCGAACGAACATTAGTTTTGAACTTCAGATAGATTGTTTTGGATCCGGAAAGGATATATACAGTATGGGTGTCCTGCATTTCTGTTGTTTACATATGTTTAAACTTTGAAATCCCGGAATGATATCTGTATCGGATGGAAAACCAATTATTATACGATTAAATTAGCTAAGATACAACCCTGCTCAAACGATAGAAGTGATATACTGTAGAATGGCTTAAAGTATATGCTGGCTCGCGGACTCGGGTGATTATAACATATTCAGCCAAATTGTGTCCATGTCTGCTTTGAGTGATACATATTATATCTGGTTTGATTGTAGTGTAATTGGATTCCCCAATGTCTATTTATAGCTCTAATTATTTGTGATTATTACTTTTTGTAGGTGCCCAGCTTGCAGAAATTATAAGGTATTTCAAATTTATATTATTCATTCACCATGGCGACTCACGGTTTTGTTGTGCTGCTTATCGTTTTAGCTTTAATCTTGCAGCCCCAGTATGAAAAGGTTGCTAGAATTTTTAATGGACCTAATGCTGCGCATCCGGGGATTATATTAATGGCGCGAGTAGACTGTGCTAATAAGGTAACACTTCCTTCTGAATGTGATACTCACATTTGCCTTTACCCCTAAGTTATTGTGGTCTTTCTGGTATACCTTTAATACTGCTTTGTGTTTTGTCTTTGCGTTATACACTTTGCAATAGTATGTCTTAGACCTAGAATACATCATAGGATCATCCAACAACCTTATGCATGAACAACGTGATTGCAAAAATCGCAAGAAAGCAGCTGAAGATGAAAATCTCAGTTTCATTTAGCTCTCCTTGTGTTGGTTTAACTCTTAAAACAACTGACATTAGTAAGATAGGGAAACCATTATGATCACTTATAAAGTAATATACTAATATGCATTGAGATTCAAGTGAACTATTTAGAATGATGAAACTATAAACAATTAGATGAGATGCATATGTAGTAGGTATGATGTGTTTTGCTGGGAGGCATCATGACATCGCGCTTGCGGAATCATGGGACTCTTTAAACAAAACACTCATATAAAAAGTCAAAAAGACAAGATCCAGTAACTGCATACATGATTGAGATTTTTTTGTTCACTTGGGAATTAAATTAAGATAACTGTCGGAAAGAAGCTTATAATCTATAATGCACCAGCTGACATCATCCTAGACTTGCTGACAACACCCACACGTATTCAAAGTTTCCAACACATGTGCATGCACTTACCTATTTGTGTCTTTTGTGGTATTCTTTGTTTATTATACTTCTTCTCCCCTGTCATTTTATTACTCCATGCATGATGCATCACTTGGTTTTAGTCAAATTTATCATTTTTATGGCTTAGCAACCAATTTCTCTTTTGTCCATATTTGGCAGCACAGATAAATGTTAAGCTCTGCGATAAGTTCTCTGTTACTCACTACCCAGCCCTGTATTGGGGACCCCCTCATAAGTTTGTTGGCGGTGGCTGGGATGAAAAAACTGAAAAAAGTGACATCCGTCCCATTAATGATGGAAGAACTGCTGATCGTTTGCTGAAATGGATAAATACACAATTGGGAAGGTACAATAGTTTGAGACATTTTTTATTTATCCCCAAATGGAAATTCAGATCTTCTTCTTAATATCATATTTATATAAGAGTGCATATGGAGGTTGGTTGACTGCACCACGTTACACTTCTGCATGCTGTGCTGTATGTGTTTGTAATTGTATGTTTTACTTTTTGTATATAGCTCATATAACCTTGAAGATGAGAAATATGGAAACGAACATCATCTTCATTCAAATGTGTCGGATCGTGGACAGGTTTGTTCAAAGGACTTTTTTAGAGAATTATATGTAACTAACATTTAATAGTATTTAAGGTAAAGCAAGTCTTATGCTGATGTTTACTTTTTGTGAATTAGATTGCACATGCTGTATATGATGTTGAAGAAGCTACATCCATGGCCTTTGAC
Source organism: Artemisia annua (assembly GCA_014162995.1). Lineage (NCBI taxonomy): Eukaryota > Viridiplantae > Streptophyta > Magnoliopsida > Asterales > Asteraceae > Artemisia > Artemisia annua. The sequence continues at coordinate 24,427 of LBNU01005670.1, read as the reverse complement.
ATCATTTTAAAACACAAGGTAAATGTCTTTTACTCTTTATGGTTGTCAGCATGTAGACTTGTTAATTCACTAATTGTATGCATGTAATTTGGCAGATGATTAAGCCGGATACTAGAGCTACGCTTATAAAGTTCATGCAACTAATGGTGTCTCATCACCCTTCCATGAGGTTCATACCATCCACCTTCCTTTGTTCTATACTTGAGATCTTCATTCTTACTATATGCTAAATATAAAGTTTGCATATTTTAGGTGTCGTAGGGGAAGCGCTGATATACTTGTGAACTTTGATGATTTGTACCCTTCAAATAAGTGGCTGGAAAACAAACATGAACATGAAAATGGCACTGGTCATGGTGCTTTGGGTAAATTTGAGATCTGTGGAAAAGAAGTACCCCGTGGATATTGGGTAAGTTTCCTGCTTCTTTTCTATTTAGGTATCAAAGAACAAAGTGTTTTTTTCTCTCATAGATCAATCATGATTGATAATGTTTTGTTTGTAGATGTTTTGTCGTGGCAGCAAGAATGATACCAGAGGCTTCAGGTATATCAATCAATCTACAGTTCACAAGTTTTCTTTTAAAGTTTTAGGTTTACGTATAAACTTTGACCAGAAATTCTAGTTGTTAAACATTAGTATCCACATTTGTTAACAAAATATAGCGACATTGCAGTTGCGGTTTATGGGTTCTGTTACATTCGCTCTCTGTGAGAGTGGAAGATGGTGAAAGTCAGTTGGCATTTACAACTACCTGCGATTTCGTCCACCAGTTTTTCATCTGCGAGGAGTGTAGTCAACATTTTTACAATATGTGCTCAAGGTATAAAATAATAGTTCTCTTTGAGTGTTTGTTGCCATAGATTTATGGGAAAATTATGCCTACTTTACAAAGTAGGCAACTTGCCTACTTTCCTTTGCAAAAAATAAAAAATGTTTACAATTAAGCCCCTGCAGATACATGTTCTTCCTTTTCCAGTCCCTGTCCCCTCCTTTTTTAACAAAGGAAAGTATAATATGTTTACATTCATAACTTTTCTCAATCCATTGCAGGGTTTCTACTCCTTTCAGCAGTGCACGTGACTTCGTCCTCTGGTTATGGACTGCACATAATGAAGTCAATCAGAGACTAAAGAAAACAGAAGCATCTCTTGGAACAGGTGATCCTAAGTTCCCAAAATCAATTTGGCCTTCAAAGCAACTCTGCCCAACTTGCTACACCAACCATAACCAAAACGAGGAAAGCAGCTCCATTGACTGGGACCGTGATGAGGTCTTCAAGTTCTTAGGCATCTATTATGGAAAGACGCTTGTGTCCCTGTACAAGGAGAAAGACAAGGCCCACAATCAGATAAAAAATAGTGCAGCTTCAGAAGAATTATTACAATCAACAAACGCCCTTGTGGTTCCCGTGGGGGCTGCTCTGGCAATTGCAGTGGCTAGCTGTTTATTTGGTGCACTTGCTTGCTTTTGGCGCTCACAGCAGAAGAATCGGAAGTATTTTCATAAACCCCCACTTTTAAAGATTGTATAATTATTATTAGGTGCAAATTGAATGTTGAATTAGATATATAACATTTAACATTTAAAGCGAGGAAAACAATTTGCGAGGAAATTGGTATTCTTACGCTGGTTTTTCTTGCCTGAAATTTTCAGGCCAAAAAGAAGCTGGAGCTGATGGTTATTGGGAAAGCAAGTGACTTACCAAGAGTCTGTTTACATTAAGGTCCCGTTCTCGCTTCTTGTAGGACATATATTACATACATGCATCATATGATGATATGACATAGTGGAATGTACAGACTGGTTCCTTGAATCTCATAGATTTTGAAGAAAGTTCACCTCAAGCCTTTTTGGCGATTTTTTTTCCTATTTGTTTGCTGTACTTTAGTGTTGTGTCCCTAATGACGGGTCGACTTTTTTAGTTTTAGATAAATAGCTGAAAACAACCAACAAGATGGCGAAATTTATATGAGTTAGATGTAGAAGGATGGTGGTATTGTGGATTACACACATTGGCACTGTAATTAGGTATTTGCATGTTCCTAAGATGCGTTAGGCAACTACTAGTTATGTTTTGTAGATTTTAGTATCTTAGCAACAAGATTATAGAAAGTTGCACTCTTTTGAGGTGATGGAATAGAATAGTAGGACAAAGACCAAACAAGGAGGGGGGCAAGATTGATACAAAGGGATTCCAAGAAAGGTGTTTTTTTTTTTTTTTTTTTTTTTTTTTTTTTTTTTTTTTTTTTTTTTTTTTTTTTTNAAAAAAAAAAAAAAAAAAAAAAAAAAAAAAAAAAAAAAAAAAAAAAAAAAAAAAAAAAAAAAAAAAAAACTATGGTATTGGATTGACAAAAGTCTATATAATAGTGGCTTTGCCAATCGGGGACTCGAAATATAAACTCATTTTTTTAATAAAGATTTCAATTTTACTAAAAACAGAAAGCAAGTTACACCTCGTAATTCAAAAAATTAAAAATAAAAATGAACACGTTATCTATTAGTAATTAGTGTATATGGATCAAGTGACTCATGTTCACAAGTCGTTAAATATATTTTGCTCATTAACCATGTGTTCTCAGTTTTCAAACAACTTACTAGCAATTTATTTATGAAAATTTTGACCATAAAGACAATTTTCAAATATCTTCAACATAGGCAAGAAGTTCTTTGTCCTTTTGAAAGAGATCCATATCTTCTTTTTCCAAATGCACTGTTGCTTCAATACCATCTCCAGAAGGAGATTCCATCAAAACGATCAGGTTTCCCTTCGCCTTTGTAGTGTGTAACATTACTTGTGAAGGCTTTCCCCACCCGAAATCTACTTGGTAGAATGGAAGCCTACAAATACTCGTAAAGTTATAATATGGACTTTGATCATTCCGCAACATTAGTACTTTTTTTCCCCAGACTTTGCCAACTTCTTCCACGTTTCTTACTCCTGGCAGCGCCGTTATCTCTTTCCTCAGATTAGTAATCACCTCGTTCAACTTGATTTGACTAGAATCCATTGTCTTTGTAATCGCTTCTGTAATTATGTTTCCTGCAGCTAATTTAGGAAAATTTGGACCTAACTTTTTCCTCATGTTCACCGCTTGACTTAAAATTGATGTCTTAAAAGAACCTGATTTTGTAGTGGCTGCAGCACCAACTGCACATTTATAGATTAGTGAGGTCAATGATTCGACCCGTGTAGGGTTCACTGGAGTGGTACTCGACTCATTAACCTTGTTCTTGAGCTCATTTAGTTTTGAATCAGGAAACACGAATCTCCTTGTTGCATACTGCTTAACTTCGAATGCTCCCCTGAAAGTAAATTCTGGAAGCTTATGGTTACTTAAGGAGTGAGCTAAGAAATTAGGGTTTATGGGTGATCCACCACGTGCAACACTGGCCCAGTGGTTGATGAAGTTAGCCATCGTGAATGCGTCAGCGACTTTGTGCGATATTGCCACAGCCAATGCAACTCCACCACATGTGAAGTGATTCAGCTGGACCTCAACCATATTAGGACTAGTTTTGTTAGTAGCCATACCTAGTTCATTAGGAATGAGTTTGTCTAGGGTTTCGTCTTGCTCTTTATTTAGAATGAAGTCATGGAGTCGGTAATCAATAGAAGCTTCTAAGAACTCAACTCCATGGTCCTTACATTCGATGTCAGGCGCAGATGGTGTTAGGAGCCTACCTGCGAATGGATAATATTGTGTCAAACACTCCGATAATGACTTTTTTAGGACGATGATATCGCGGTTGTTGTAGTTTTGGTAGAAGAAAATTAATGGCATGTGAATGTTGGGAGCTAAGTGATCAACCAATGAAAGATTATAACTTTTGAGATGAGGAGGTGTTGGGGAAGATGGTTTAATAGTTTCTTGGGATATAATGGTGTGAAGTTGTCTAATCCTCCCAAATCTTTGGAGCTTTGCCATAATTCTGTTCATTGTTGATGACAAGATTCTACCGAGATGGAAACATGTATGCATCTCTATATATACATAAATTTGTCTTTGGACATTTAATTTTCAATGGGACCATTTCTTAAAACTCTAAAGATTGGTTTCACATAGTTTCGTTCATTTAGAGACACATTGTTCGTCAATTTTTCCGCTTAGATCTATACATTATACATATATATAGATTTACGATAGTTGATAGTGCATAAAAAAATATTTTTCCCGCAACATGTGAAGGGAGCCGGCTGGGGTTACTGTTCATTAGCCGTTCCTCTGAGTAGAGCCGGTTTTTTTACCTGAGCCGATGCTTTTACCGATGCGACCATCCCATTATCTATTCCACCGCACCAATTTTACAGCCAAATATTAGTCTCAAACCTTCTATCGACACTCTTCTCAAAGCTTCCACCCATAAATTTTCGCAATCTGCGACTTCCTCTTTTTTGTAAATATACAAAAAGAGGAGTATGACTTTAACATGTCATTAATTTTTTATTTTTTTTTTAACAGATATTTCATTTCACGCCTCACAAATGGAGGAAATTTGAACACAACAAGTTACATCGAACATACACAACGTAACAAGTTACGACAAAACAAGACATACACCATAACAGTTGTGACAGACTACAGCAACACCATACAAGGGTGGGGGGAATTACGAGAGTGAGCTTTTGGCAGACACAACTATATGAAAGTGTAGCTTGACAAAAATACATAAAGTACATAAGACATACAAAGAAGATAAAACTAGGCATCCTTAAAGGAGCCAGACCTAAACCTAACAGATCTAGAGCCAAAACCCAAGGCAGCATCAGGCCATCGATGGCAGACCGCAACAGATCTGAGCAGAGGAATCCGGGCGGTGGCGGCAGCGAACGGCGAGCGGCGACAGCTGGGAGATGACCGATCTGTGGGTAAGGATTATTATTTAAAGCAAGGGAAAATACAAAAGAGCGCCGGATGGCCGGCCGAGACCGGCCGCCGGCTTTATTTAGAAAGAGGGTGTTGATTGGTTGGAGGAATTATAAAGAGAGGTAGGAGGAATTTTAGAGAGAGAGAGTGGTAGGTACATGTCATTAAATTCGGTATCCTTAAATTGCGAATTTCAAATTACTTCTTATGACATTCAAAAAAACAATAGCACAAAATTTGACATAAGCAAAACCGAATCAAAAATCAGTTCTTTGTTTGAAAGCTTTTTGAAAGAACAAACACATAAATCACCACTCAAAAAGATGATCAAAAAACACCAACATAAAGAGAACATGTATTAGTTCAAAAAAAAAAAAAAAGAGAGAGAACATGTAAGGATTTGTCATACCAGTTTGTGATCAAACGTTTCCTCAAGGTAACATTTTCTTACATTGTGTATATTTATTGGAAAATGATTTGCATGACTAAGGGCGCGTTTAGTAATGGAAAAAATTTTCTAGTTTTCATTTTCAGTTTTCTGGAGAATGGGGGAGCTATTCTTTCTCTAGAGAACACTTGAAAACGTGTTTAGATGGAGTTTTCTAAAATAGAAAACCTATAGAGAACTCATAAAGGGAGTTTTTCAAAACTTAGTTATAAACTTGGAAAACAGCTTCTCCATTTTTCCCAGAAAACTTTTGGAAAAAACTCAATTTGAACGCGTTTTCCATTCTCTTAGGTTTTCTTGGAAAATTTTTCTGGAAAACCTCCTTACTAAACGCACCCTAAAATTCATGCCTAAAAACATGCCTAACTCTAAGATGATGACACATGGCAAGATTAGTGGTGAGGATCATGAAAGAGAAAATGTGCATTCCACATGTCACATGATTAATTGGTTAGACATAAATTTAGTCACATGAATTAGGTCCCTCTATCATTACTCATATTTATTTTGATATATCATAGGACTACCTTAATGATTCGTTCAATTCTTCACTTTCTAATATTTACAATTTTCACAATTATGATTCATCTAACAAGAAGAAAGCTACGGTAAATCACATTTCAATGACCAATTCAATGTGACAACATGCTTCAAAAAGAGCCACCATAAACACTCACAATAATGTATGAACACATCATAACTCAGACTTTCTGGATGGTCGTTTACAATCAGAAACATCATTACCAAGTTAACATTTAGGTGATATAAGTAAGACCTTCTAGAAGAGTTTCTAGACGTCCACTTACTGAAATTACAGAAAGTAATATGCCATATAGTTTATATCATGTTGTTTACATAATCCTTCTTCTATTTGCATCATATAAATCCTCAAAATAATCGATCTATTTCGCACTATCGATCATATGAACAGGTTTAGCTCTTCGACATCCATGGAGGCCTTCAAAAACAAATAAGAACATAGGTTGTATAAAGTACCTATTCAAGTATATAAACAAAGGACCGGACAGGGTTACAAGTTCTTTAGAGGACGAAGAGGTTGACGAGATTAAAGATTTCTATATTTTTGTTTCAAATTATTTTGTTTAACATATTTTCAATTATTCATTATTTATTTTACGTGAGTAGAATTAAGAAAATAATATCCTACCCTTCAATCACTATTCCTTTCAAGTTTACTTTGTAAATTGATATCAAGGTAGATAATACCATTTCAAGGTTACTTTGTAAATTGATATCAAAGTAAATAATACCATTTGACACTCTTTAGACATGTCTGTACAACCCATTTCCAAGGACTTAACCATACATAGGTGCATCAAAGTCAATGAAAATGAGCTACAGCTTGATGAAGCATTCTTGAGCCTAACTTATTGATTACTTTTGAGCGCACATTAGCTACTGCAATAAAGAAAAAGAAGTGTACTCATGCACTTGGGATGGGACATAGGCACATAGCCAACCCAAAACCTCTTTTATACAGTAGCATTTACTATGTTTGCTCACAACATAAAGGTTTGGCCCATGCATTCAATAGTCAAACTTGTCAAATTTTCAAAGATTAAGGTGCTGTTTGCTTGCCTACTTTTGATTGGGTTTAGCTTTGATGTGACACTAATAAGTCGTTTGGTAGCAATACACAGAATTTTAAAAAAGGATTCAACCCCACAAATAAGGGGCTAGACCAATGTTCTAAAAGGCGTGCGGCGTGGCGTGGCGGCACAGTCACGCCTCAAGCCTTACGCGCCTTTGCGAAGCCTTGGCGTTCCTTAAGGCGTGCTTAAGGCGGCAACAAAATATTTATAAATTTATGTATTTATAATTTTATATTATTTTATAAGAGCAATTTCAAATACTAAAGCCCAAATCCCAAATAGCCAGACCCAAATACGAGGCCCAAGTAGGAATTAAGTTTTGAAATTACGAGGCCCAAGAAAGAAATAAGCCAAATACTTGAAATTCAAGCCNAATATTTATAAATTTATGTATTTATAATTTTATATTATTTTATAAGAGCAATTTCAAATACTAAAGCCCAAATCCCAAATAGCCAGACCCAAATACGAGGCCCAAGTAGGAATTAAGTTTTGAAATTACGAGGCCCAAGAAAGAAATAAGCCAAATACTTGAAATTCAAGTTCAAATCCATAAATCCCCTAAATGCTTCTAAAAATGGCGCCACGCCTTACCAAAAAGGCGCGCCTTTGCACGTCTTTTCGCGCCTTATTCCACGCCTTTTCACACGACGCCTAGAACTCACGCCTTGGTCCATTTCGTGGCGCCGAGGCCAAGCCTCACGCCTTGGCGGCGCCTTGACGCGCCTTTTAGAACACTGGGCTAGACAAATCCCCTCACTGGTGCCTACTTTTGCCTGACATGCCCCACTAACTCATTTTTTTTCATATTTTATTTGTGTTTCTCATTTCTCATTGGGTATTTGCACAAAATGAAGGCCCACATTATTATATTTTATTATTTAATAATAAGTTATATAATTTTATAATATATTTTCTCTTTCTTATCTCATATCCAAATTTAAATCCTAATTTACAACTTTACATTCAAATCCAAATCCTAATCTAAACCCATCTACAAACCAAACGGGCCCTTTGTTTATATGTGTTTTCCGAAAATCTTTGCTATCATTAAATATATTTAAATCAAAATTAAGCTTTAAGTTAAGATTAACACAGTTTCATAGAACATTTTTTTCCTAATATTGTGGTACTTAAATTTGTAAGTTACATGTGCATATATATGATCTATATACGTTTACAATTAAGTTCATCCAATATATAGTAAGTTTTTTAAACAAATTTTTGGTTTGCGAAGAATTGTTTTGGCCCACCTAGCATCCAAACCTTAACTCCGTCATTGGTGCATAGCCAAAAGTTCTTTATAGAACCAACTTTTACCATAGAACCCATTAAACAATCTTAACCACTTATTTTTTTTATCAAAATAAAAAAATAAACTTCCACCATTTTTTTAAAACTTAAATATTTCGCAAACCGTAAATCGTCAAGCTACAAAAAAAATACCATCGCGACGAGAATTAAATTATCTTTCTATAGACATGCATTGTTATATACTTTCGATGAACTTTATTTTTTTCGCCCAGAAAAATCATATATGATTCGTAAGAATCATATATGATTTGTTTTTAACGATTCATATATGATTCGTAAGAATCATATATGATTCGTAAGAATCGAATCATATATGATTTTTTACGAATCATATATGATTTTTACGAATCATATATGATTCTTTCTGGGTGGAAATTAAAAAAAAAAAGTTCGTCGAAAGTATATAACAATGCATATCTATAGAAAGATCATTTAATNCAAACCGTAAATCGTCAAGCTACAAAAAAAATACCATCGCGACGAGAATTAAATTATCTTTCTATAGACATGCATTGTTATATACTTTCGATGAACTTTATTTTTTTCGCCCAGAAAAATCATATATGATTCGTAAGAATCATATATGATTTGTTTTTAACGAATCATATATGATTCGTAAGAATCATATATGATTCGTAAGAATCGAATCATATATGATTTTTTACGAATCATATATGATTTTTACGAATCATATATGATTCTTTCTGGGTGGAAATTAAAAAAAAAAAGTTCGTCGAAAGTATATAACAATGCATATCTATAGAAAGATCATTTAATTCTCGTCGCAATGGTATTTTTTTTGTAGCTTGAAGATTTACCGTTTGCAAGATATGTTGTTTTGAAAAAAAAATGTGGAAATATAAATGGGTGGCTATGATTGGTTGATAGGTTCTATGGCATGTATGGGTTCTTCATGGATCTCAACTCTTGGTGCATATTAATTATCTTATTTGAATGAAGTCTTTAGCGAGGTGACCACAGCCTTAGTTTTCCTTTGAGATGACTTTGCAATTTTTAGACATTAGGGTTAGTCATAAAACTCGTCAGATTCAAAGGAAGTACTAACAAGCCGAAATAAGAAGGTAAAGTCCATGACTTTTTCATATTTCAGTTTAGCATTTACTAAGGGAAACTTTTCACAATACATATTAGATGAAAATAGATGAAAAAAGTTAAGTGTAGAATAGTGATCGCATCTGCTTGATTTTGGTACTCTTGTACATCGTCGTCGTCGTCGTCATCTATTTTTTGAACGGCGAGTTAGTAGTTAATGATCCGATCCCACAGTGACATCTAATTGGGCAGTATGCAAGTCTCGAACTTTTCTCCTTAAGGGATAAACCCCACTCATGCTTCTATTTATTTCGGGCCCCTGAAGATCTATGGTGAGACTCGAACCTGATACCTCTCCAAAAAATCATTATATTATATTATATGGTGCTAGTTCAACTTTTAGTCGTATATTTGTTCATCTGAGATGAGACCCATGGTTAAGAATACAACTTATGATACATCGTGAGGTGATCTTCATAGCATGTGTATAACTACTCAAGCAAACTTTTTTTCATGAACCCCCGAGTTAATACACGTCGTCCTTCACACAGGGAAGATGTTAAAGTTGGTGCATTTCATGGTTTTATGTCTAACAAGTTTAGAATTGAACAAACATATTTATGTGTTCTATGTGCTTGAAAAAAATATTCAAACGTGAATCTTACTATAAAGGGCAAATTACCTGAAAATATATTTAACTTGCCACTTTTTACCATTGTATGTAGCCTTCTTTTTTTTTTTCTCAATCTGTCAATGAACTTGCAAAATCCGTTCATTGCGTGTAGTGGTGACTTGTTTAACCTGCTTGGGCAGGTTAAACTAACGATCGTTAGGTTTATCATTGCAATATTAGTCCTTTAGACTAACGATCGTTTATAGTGGCTACATAAAATGACAAAAAAGTAACAAGTTAGACGACTTTTATTATTTTTAAAATTACGTACGTTTTTTACACGTTTTTTTCACACATTTTTATACACGTTTATACTTTATACACACGTTTTTATACACGTTTTTATGCATGTTTTTATACGGATTTTTATACACACATTTGTATACACGTTTTTATACACGTTTTTAAAATATTTCATTACATACATTTTTATACGTTTTCGTCTGTTTTTTTACGTTTTCGTTTTATTAGGTTTTCACACGTTTTATTATGTTTTCGACAATTTTTTACGTTTTCGTCCGTTGTTTACATTTTCATCCGTTTTTTACGTTTTCGCCCGTTTTTTACGTTTTCGCTCGTTTTTTTATGTTTTCGTCAGTTTTTTACGTTTTCGCCTGTTTTATTACGTTTTCATCAGTTTTTTACGTTTTTGTCATTTTTTTTACGTTTCCGCCCGTTTTTTTTTACGTTTTCGTCCGTTTTTTAACGTTTTCGCCATTTTTTTACGTTTTCGTCCGTTTTTTACCTTTTGGTATGTTTTTTTTTATGTTTTCGCCTTTTTTTTACGTTTTAGTATACTTTTATACGTTTTCGTCCGTTTTTTTACGTGTTCACTGTTTTTTTACGCTTTCGCCCGTTTTATTACGTTTTCGCCCATTTTTTTTACGTTTTCATCTGTTTTTTGACGTTTACGCACTTTTTTTACGTTTTCGTTCATTTTTTTACGTTTTCGTCCGGTTTTTTATATTCCAGCCCGTTTTTTATGTTTTCATCCCTTTTTTACGTTTTCGCCTATTTTTTATGTTTTTGTCCGTTTTTTTACGCTTTCGCCCATAATATAACAGATGAAAACGTAAAAAAAGGGCGAAAACGTAAAAAAACGGACGAAAACATCAAAAACTGACGAAAAGATAATAAAACGGGCAAAAACGTAAAAAAACAGACGAAAACGTAAAAAATATGGCGAAAACGTAGAAAAAACAGACGAAAACGTGAAAAAACGGACGAAAACGTAAAAAAAGGGCGAAAACGTAAAAAAAAACGGACGAAAACGTAAAAAAAACGGGCAAAACGTAAAAAAACAGACGAAAACGTATAAAAATGTATGTATTGAAATATTTTAAAAACGTGTGTAATACCGTGCATAAAAACGTGTGTATAAAAACGTGCATAAAAACGTGTGTATAAAAATCCGTATAAAAACATGCATAAAAACGTGTGTATAAACGTGTATAAAAATGTGTATAAAAACGTGTATAAAAATGTGTGAAAAAACGTGTAAAAACGTACATAAATTTTAAAAATAATAAAAGTCATCTAACTTGTTACTTTTTGTCATTGTATGTAGCCATGATAAACGATCGTTAGTTTAAAGGACTAACATTGCAATGATAAATCTAACGATCGTTAGTTTAACCTGCCCCAGCAGGTTAAACAAGTCACCGCTACACGCAATGAACGGATTTGCAAGTTCATTGACAGATTGAGGAAAAAAAAGAAGGCTACATATAATGGTAAAAAGTGGCAAGTTAAATACATTTTCAGGTAATTTGCCCTACTATAAATGTAGTCAAATGATATTTTTATTGCCCGCGCATTGCTGCGGGTGGAAAAACATTTATTTTGTAGTAACGAAATAAATTTTTAATAATAATACGTTTTTTCAATAAAAATGTTAAAAATAATTAAAAATAATAATGTAAAGGAGGTAAAAATATAAAGTTTAATGGGTTTAGAAGTTTATTTGTTATATTTTTAAACTTAAGGGGCATTGAAATATAAAGCTTAATCACTTTGTAAGACATTTTTTTATTATTAGTAAACTCAGTGCTGGTTTTTCACAAAAGTTGATAATAGTGGGTTATTTTGTATTTCTAATTTCTATTAGAGCGTGTTTTTGCCAGCATGTTGCAACAGGTGCAAAAAAATTCATTTTGGGTATACCATATATTTGAAAAGAAATGTTTTTCAATTAGAAATCTTAACAATAATAATTATAAAAAGACATAAAATAGTAAAAATAGTGTTTTGTGGGTTTAAGGGCTAACTTGTTATATTACTAAATTTAAAAGGGTGTAAAATATAAGGCTTAATGTTTTTAGGGACTCTTTTGTATTACTAGGAGGGAGTTTTGGAATATATGGGAGTTAAAAGTTAAAGCTTAATGAGTTTTTAGGTTATTATCAAACATAAAGGAGCATTTTCTAATAAAACTGAGCCAATCATGTTATTTCATTTTAACACGTGGCAAAAACAATAAATAATAAATAAATAAAATAATAAAAAAATAAAAAATATTGTACGAAAAAGAAATAAACATACGGAAATATAGGTGTCAAATTTATGGAGAAAAAAAGAAAGTAATTAATGAATCTTTAGTGGTTGAATTTTTAAATAAATTATAGGGAGTTAAGTGAGAATTTATTAGTTTATATGTTTTTTAATAACTTAAAAAATAAACAAATACTCCCTTAGACTTTATATCTACTAAACTTTCTATTTTAAAGTATAAAATATATGTTGCTTTAAACATACAACATGTATATGTACGAGATTATAAATATCAAAATAAAAGCATAAGTTTTTGTGTATGTAAATAAATACATGGGGTTGTACGTTACGAACAACTATTGTTATTTCTCTTTATGAGTTTAAGTAAAGATATCAGGAAAATAATAATTTGTTTTTACTATTTGTGTTCAATAACGACTCATGTTATTTCTTTTTATAAGTTTAACCCATGTGTATACGGGTTTGAAAATTAAATAGGGCTAAATTATTGTTAACGGGAACATAAATATCAAATGTAAGTACGGGTTACCGTAATATGAAAATAAATACATGCGATTGTATTTATAACAACGACTCATATAATCACTATGTAAAGTTTAGATAAGGATATCCGAAAAAACATTTTTAAAAAAACTTTACATTTTAACTCATCAACGGTCATTATGTGCTATTAAACCTGCATCTGTGTATAAAATGATATAAATGGTTAAACTTAAACAAAAACATTAACATCAATACCATTTCAGTTTAACAAAGCTAAATCTTTCATCCAACAAAATTTTTTACAGAACACTAATTGACATTAATACATAATGAAACAGTTTATATAAAAACCCATGCATAATTATTAGTTGTATTTATTTATATCACACTTACAAAATATTAAATGCGAGAAAATTTGTATATATTCATATTTCAAACTAAAATTCTAAATTAAATCATGCACGGTAACCAAAAGTCTTTGTGAAATTATTTGAATTAAATCATGCTCCACAAGAGTTATCTGAAAAGAAGTCTTTGTGGGATTATTTGAATTTAGTGATTGGTGATTGGAATGGTGAAGTGGTAATCATGGGTGATTTTAATGAAGTTCGTAATCAAGCTGAAAGGTATGGCTCTATTTTTAATGTGCAAGGTGTTGATGCTTTCAACTCATTCATTTCGGGTGCGGGTTTGGAAGAGGTTCCTTTAGGTGGGTGTTCGTTTACATGGTATCATAAATCGGCTACAAAGATGAGCAAACTTGATCGTTTCCTTATTTCTGAGGGTTTAATGGGATTGTGCCCTTATATTTCAGCTGTTACTTTGGACCGTTATCTTTCTGATCATAGACCCATTATAATGTGTGAATCTCAATTTGATTACGGTCCCATCCCCTTTCGTTTTTTTCATTATTGGTTTGATATGGAGGGCTTTGATACATTTGTGAAAAAACCTGGAATGAAGCACAAATCACTGATTCTAATGCTATGTCAAGGTTACTGAAAAAATTGAAGTGTACTAAAGAGAAGATTCGCGAGTGGATTAAGGTGAATAAGGATAACTCAAATAATTATAAGAAGACATTGAAAGCGGATTTAGCCGAGATCTAATTATTACTTGACAAAGGAGAGGGTAATTCTGATATCCTCAATAAACGTATTACCATTTCCAAAGCGTTACAAGACATAGATAAACTGGATTCGATGGAGGTAGCCCAAAAGGCAAAAATCAAATGGGCAATTCTAAACAAAAAGAGAAGCCAGCTAGCTATCCGTGGTATTTTGGTTGATGGTATTTGGATTGACTCTCTTGCCTTGGTGAAAAAAGAGTTTCTATCTCATTTTACAAATCGATTTGACCAACCTCAGGCTTCTCGTCTCCAATTATGTACTGATTTTCCTAATAAACTGAACCTAGAAAAACAGGTGGATTTGGAAAGTAATGTAACTCATGAAGAAATAAAGAGGGCGGTATGGGATTGTGGGGTTGATAAATCTCCAGGACCCGATGGTTTCACTTTTGGTTTTTATCGACGATATTGGAGTTTTCTGGAAAAAGATGTGGAGGAGGCTGTTTTTTATTTTTTCCAACATGGGACGTTCCCTAAAGGTTGCAACTTTTCTTTTATTGCATTAATTCCAAAAACGCATAATGCTAATATGGTGAAAGATTTTAGACCCATTACTTTAATTGGGAGTCTGTATAAGATTATTGCTAAGATCTTCGCAAATCGGCTTGTAGTGTTTTGGGGGATATCGTTAATGAAGTTCCGTCAGCTTTCAACGCAGACAGGCAAATTCTTGATAGACCCTTCATTTTAAATGAACTCTTCCATTGGTGTAAAAAGAAGAAGAAACAGACTTTGATTTTTAAGGTAGACTTCGAGAAGGCATACGATTCAGTTCGTTGGGATTATTTGGATGATGTCTTGAAGAATTTCGGTTTTGGTGATACATGGCGCGGGTGGATTCAAAGTTGTCTTAAATCTTCGAGAGGATCGGTTATGGTGAATGGAAGCCCATCTAAAAAGTTTTAGTTCCATAGAGGTCTCAAGCAGGGCGACCCACTTTCTCCATTCTTGTCCATATTGATTATGGAAAGCCTCCATATTTCGGTTCAAAGGGTGGTGGATGCTGGCATGTTTAAAGGTATTTCAATGGGCACGTCTCTCCATCTTTCCCATCTCTTTTTGCAGACTGATGAGGCGAAAAGTGTTACGCTTTTAGGGGGTCATTTAAGCCCTAATTCGTGATTTTATGATCAAATATTACCTTAAATCGTTCCTTTTGTCATTTTAGGTACTTTTGGGAGGAATTATGGAAAACATTGCATTTTGGACGTTTTTGGAGCATAAAAGTGAAGAAAACGACAAAGTCTCAAAAGCATGCTGGAAATCCTACCTCACGGCGTCAGGAGCTACAAGCTGACGCCGTCACTTGAAGACAAAGGAGTTGGATTCAGACTTTACCAGACGCCCAAGTGAAGAATTCAAGATTTAACACCTGACGGCGTCAGGTGTTAAGAAGTCTAGGCCGTCAGGTGTTATGCTAAAGAGAGACGGCCCAGAAGGAATTACAAGGTGACGACGTCAGAAGCAGATCTAGGTGATCTGAAAACCCTAAACGCGGCGGGTTGACGGCGTCAAAGTGTAAAAGCTGACGCCGTCAGAGTGTAAATTCTATATATATTTTAGGATTTTCTTTCATAAAAGTGTGTGTAACTTTGGAGAGAGTTTTGGTGTAACCCTAGTACGAACTTCCTGCACTTTTTAAGGGTTTCAAACCCTTGAATCTTCCATGTTTCATTGAAGATAAGTAATCATTCAATCATTCAATATGTATATGTGTTGTTTGATTTTATCTTATGCTTGTCTTTTATTTAACATGCTAGGCTAGGTTTGTTTGTGTTTGCTTAGATCTAATGAAACCTAGTTATTGATTATTGATTGATTGTTTATTGTTAGTTGTTGTTGGGTGAATTTTTATCGATGTTAGGCTTAAGAAAACTGGCTAAATTCCTTTGGTAACCTGCTTGATGTCTTAAGAAACATGAATCGGATGGCACTACGATTATTATGGTTGTATTTAATGCATAAGTGACTACTAAGGAGGCCATGGTTAGGATACTAAACGTGTCGCCATAGGAAGAGGTAGAAGCTTGTAGAGTTAGGGAAGATCGTGCACGGCCCTGGTATTAAGGAATACAACCCGTCACCCACGCAACTACAATAAGCTTATCAATCAATAAAAGATAACTAGGGAGTAATGAAGTCTAAGTAAACACGCTTTTCTCTTCATAAGTTTCACAACCATTTTATTTTCTTGTTATTTTATTTAATTTGCATTTGTAGTTTATTTGGGTTAGTTGACTAGAAACTAATTCCACCCACTCCTTCAAAAACCGAGATTTTTACCTGCTTTCCATTAAATATAAAAATACAAAAAGAATCATCCCTCACCTCTAGGCCTAATTAGACTACTTTCAATCATAACGAACACTATTCCCTGTGGAGAACGATCAATCCCCCGGTACTTGCCACTTCACTATACTACATCGGTCAGGTACACTGCCTGGTGGGGATTGCAAGCTTCTCAAGATCCATTGAGAGGTAAAACATTTTGCGTAGACCGCAATCCATGCATCAAGTTTTTGGCGCCACTGCCGGGGAATAGTTATTGTTTAGGTTGAATTTATTTTGTTTAGGTCTACTCATTAGATTCCTTTCTAGTGAGATTTTATTTTATTTTTCTAGGTTTTCTTTAGTCTATCTATTTTCTTCGTGCTTTTGTTCGTAGTCTCTAAAAACCACTTCATGAGTAATATTGATCGTTTGATCCCTGTTATTCGTGTGTTTCACCGTAGGAACTTTCAACTACCCATTCTGGCCCCCATTGTAGAAGGCGAAAACCCACCATCACCTGACCATCACTTTAACAATAATTCCGACATGGATGAATCTGACCACGACACTGACCATGAAAATGGACCTTTTTATTACTCAGACTCCGACGAGGACTTAGGTGATGGCGAGGTAATTAAGGATGTTAGGAGAGAAGAAGAGGTTGATCCCCTTAAGTATGTTGACCCTAGAACAAAAATTGAAAAAGATAGCCTCTTTAACATGCAATTCCCTTGTAAGATTGGATTTAAGAGCTTCGATGCTTACCTTAACTCGTCTTTACCTATGAACATTATCTCACACACTGAATATAATAGAATCATGGTGAATGAGTTAGAGTACCAAGGAGATAATATTGTTGCTAGAACTAAAACATTGCATGTGTTTGTTGGAAGCTTTGTTTATTTAGTTGACTTTATGGTTATGGAGAATCTAGGAGAATTTGTTGATAGTAACTTAACCCAGGTTGTGTTTGGAAAACCCTTCAAAAGGTTAACCAAATTAGACGAAAAACTCATGGAAGGGTTAATTACATTTTCAGACGGGGGCGAGGATTTTGTTTATCAAATGCCCCGTGCGCACCCTAGGTTTAAGAATTTTCTATTGAGGGATGTAATAAGCTTCCCCCTCGCGATATGCTGAGTGAGAAGGACATAAGAAAAGGGCTCAAATATCCCCATGAAAAGAATAAGAGATATTATCGCGGATGTTTAGAGCTAAGTGATGACTATAAGAGAGATGAGACAACATTTAGGTGGCTCACACTTGGGCACGTGAGCATTAGTGACACTAGGTAACCGTGACTTTGAGTCTAGCTACAAGACTCGTTAATAAAGAAAAGCGCTTCTTGGGAGGCAACCCAAGCTTTATTAGTTTTGTTTGTTTGTTTGTTTGATTTTATTTGTTTCCATATGTGTGTTTTATTTTTATTGCCAATGATTCATGTTTCAAATTAAATTGTGAAAATACATTATTTTGTTTTTAACTTCGTCTTAACTACATATAAAGGTATTTTGCAGAAGATACGTGTAAGGGAAATCTAAATTTGTTTTAAAAGAACGAATTGAACATGAATCATAACAATATTAAATAAACATACATATTAGTATTTGTTTGAGTCAAATGCTTGTATCGAGTCATAATGAAGTTTTGCAGGATTCCAGGAATTAAGGTATTAGTTTTTCCAGAAATTTTTTGGAAACTAAACATAAAAATTCTGTCAGATCAGTTCTGACGGCGTCAGGAAATAATTTTCTGAAAAATTTTGCAGGTTTTGTTTTTCTGCCGGGATTGTGAAAATTTACTAAATCTTTTACTCCAGGAGTCTGCAAACATTCATTCCACAAGCATTATATCCTTATATAGATTTTACCGCCGATTTTACGCGATGTTTGCCTTGATTGTTTTCTCAGGTTTAACAGGTTATATTGGACAAGGAGATGTACACGGAATCAAGCTTTTGGCGCTGCTTTAATCTTGAAGCTTCTACATCATCTTGGAGGAGGATTTAGCCATGTTACCACGCCATCCACACCAAACGAATCAGGGGAGTATTTGTTTCACTTTTTCATTTTCTTTACTTTTACATCTTTTTATTGAACATTGAGGACAATGTTCAGCTTAAGTGTAAGGGGGGGGGATAAATGAAGACACCTTAGAGATTACAATTGCACTTGATTTTTGTTTGTTTAATGGTAGATGTGTAATAAAACCGAGAGAAATATTTGTTAGGGCAATTTTAGCACCAAATTTAAATTTTTTTACAACATATAGGAGTGAAACTTTAGTCTTAATAAGCGTCTCATGGATAGGAGTCACATGACTAGCACAAAAACCGTACCACTCAAAAAATTTTCCACCCAAATATGTGAGGTTCGCCCCTAGATTTGATAGGAAAAGCAATTATGCTTGTGTGTGTACCGGTAGTATTTAGATTCTAGAACTTGCGTTAGTGACCATCCCAAGTCCACAAGTGAGACTACATTCGTGTAGTTAGATTTACTACATGATAAGAGGCATTAGGATAA
>LBNU01005669.1:102509-116395 GCA_014162995.1 Artemisia annua | reverse complement strand
GATTTTAAAATGGAACAGAACACACTTATATAATCACCCGACAACCACCCCTTGGTGATATATATTTTATTATAACAATATACACAGAAGATTGTCCCCAACTCGGCTACCAAACAGATACAAATAGAAAGATGTTTCCTCTAATAAAGGCACAATAAATAAAACTCAACACACTACCAAACTATAAACCAAACCAAATAGATCAGATATCTTAACAATGTTTTAACAATGGAAACAACCACGAAACCCAACATATCAGTGAGATAGAGAACATGTAAGTAAATTGAGAGAGATATGATCGTCAAAGTAGTAACCCTAGCTTGTATCGACTTTATTCAAGCAGAATTTACACATAGCCTGCGAATATAAAACTAACAAAACAGAACCAAACTTGTAGGTTAGAAAGATAGTAATATAAAAGTTACATAATATATCCTTGAAGGTTCTCTGATTTGTCCAGTTTGTTAACTTTTCACATCCCCCCTAACTGATGAACTGCAAAAGATTAATCATACAAGCTCCTTAACCATAACCATCCGTACATGACCAAGAGCTTCGGTCAAACATCACATTTGACTTTTAAGTCAACTTTAACGTTTTAATCAACAGAGGACTTCTCTCGTAACAAATCACATCAATCTAGTGTTTAGTTTCTATGCATCCTGGTTCAGCAGCAATTTTGAATAGACTTTGTTATAGTACACTTACCTTTTTAGTGAAATGTCAAGATATGCTTTTACGTTTTGAAAAGTTTCAATATTAGATCCACAATTATATTTCTCTGTATGCAAATTAACCCAAAACCCAAACACTAGCTAGCGGAATGATTCAAGCTCGAGTTTAAGCCATATATACTCAAAAGGTAGAAGTTGATGATTTTTGGATTTATAGTTCAAAATGACATACATGAAAAGTCTAATTGCTTGAAGAGTAAATACTCTAAAATAGAATCTTTTATATAATAAAAGAATTACATCATTTCGGAGTGTTTTTGCAAAACCCTTCTCATTGAGAAAAAATTTAGACCAATAGGAGAGCTCGATTTTGCCACGTAAGCGAAATCGAACAATATGATTGGTCAATAGAAAGTCAAAATTAAATTGATTTTGGTCAAACTTAATAAATTTGGTGGAGAAATTTTGTTAAGAAAAAAAATGCATAAAAATATAGGTGTCAAATTTATGAAAAAAAAAAACTTAAAAAAAGTGAAAGTAATTAATAAAACTTTAGTGGTTGAATTTTACATAAAATATATGGAGCTAAGTGTAAATTAAAAAAAAAATGTAGGTGATAACCTAACTTTATTCATTGACGTGATGTTTCATCAAAAAAAAAAAAAAAAAAAAAAAACGTAATAGTTGGCCGTTTAAAGGAATTAAAGTATGTACATGAGAATTATTAAGCAGGCATATATAGTTTTTAATCAGGTTATTACGTTACTATACTGCGTGTTAGAACCTGAGTTTATGGTTCTAACACGTAAATGTAACGACATTTACGGGATTACATTTACTATCTTGAAAGGCACAAACACATGGACTAGAATCGTCATTATTGTAAAGTTATGTGTTTGTTAGCCTTTATATACCCCTCCATACTTCCATGGAGGGGTGAGACTTTGTGTAATTTCCTTTCACTTTCATTTTCAATAAAACACACATAGTATTTCTCTTCTCTCTCTACTTTCTCTCTCTAACTATGAAGATATCTTCTTCCATGTAACCCGACCTCCCGAACCACAAATCACATAAAACTACGGTCCTAACAGTGGTATAATGAGCCAAGGTTTTTTACTTTGTTGATTTGTGGTGTTATCTTGTCAAAAGTTGTATTTTTTAAGCTGTTTTAACCAAAGATCCGTACTATTCTTTACATATTTTTTGTGGTTTAACAGTTTTGTGGTATCATATTGGTCAAAAAGTATCAACCTTTCATATCCAGTTTCACAAAAATATTGTCTTGGGTCATTTTTTTTTGTCCAAGATATTGTTTTTTATGTAACTCAATTTTTTTGTGACTACTTATACCATTCCGTGAAAAGGGTGATGTTTTTTATGGTCAAAATGGTGGGTCTGATGATACATGGTCTGAAAAAAGTGGTCAAAATGGTAGGTTAATCTCATCGGAATCTGGGTTTTTGTCGGAATATTCATCGGAAACTGGTAAACATGACCGGAAGTACAAAAAATGGTCGGAAAATCACCGGAAAAAAATCGGATTTCTTGTATAAGAAATCTCGATATGTACTTGTTTTCGAGATCACAAGTTGTCGAGAACCTAAAACCCTAATCTGTCGAAATTNAAAAAAACGTAATAGTTGGCCGTTTAAAGGAATTAAAGTATGTACATGAGAATTATTAAGCAGGCATATATAGTTTTTAATCAGGTTATTACGTTACTATACTGCGTGTTAGAACCTGAGTTTATGGTTCTAACACGTAAATGTAACGACATTTACGGGATTACATTTACTATCTTGAAAGGCACAAACACATGGACTAGAATCGTCATTATTGTAAAGTTATGTGTTTGTTAGCCTTTATATACCCCTCCATACTTCCATGGAGGGGTGAGACTTTGTGTAATTTCCTTTCACTTTCATTTTCAATAAAACACACATAGTATTTCTCTTCTCTCTCTACTTTCTCTCTCTAACTATGAAGATATCTTCTTCCATGTAACCCGACCTCCCGAACCACAAATCACATAAAACTACGGTCCTAACAGTGGTATAATGAGCCAAGGTTTTTTACTTTGTTGATTTGTGGTGTTATCTTGTCAAAAGTTGTATTTTTTAAGCTGTTTTAACCAAAGATCCGTACTATTCTTTACATATTTTTTGTGGTTTAACAGTTTTGTGGTATCATATTGGTCAAAAAGTATCAACCTTTCATATCCAGTTTCACAAAAATATTGTCTTGGGTCATTTTTTTTTGTCCAAGATATTGTTTTTTATGTAACTCAATTTTTTTGTGACTACTTATACCATTCCGTGAAAAGGGTGATGTTTTTTATGGTCAAAATGGTGGGTCTGATGATACATGGTCTGAAAAAAGTGGTCAAAATGGTAGGTTAATCTCATCGGAATCTGGGTTTTTGTCGGAATATTCATCGGAAACTGGTAAACATGACCGGAAGTACAAAAAATGGTCGGAAAATCACCGGAAAAAAATCGGATTTCTTGTATAAGAAATCTCGATATGTACTTGTTTTCGAGATCACAAGTTGTCGAGAACCTAAAACCCTAATCTGTCGTAATTATTATCTCGACAACTTGAATCATATTCTCGATAAATATGGTTATCGAAATCGTGTTACCGAATTCACCTCGTGTTATCGAAATCACGTTATCGAAATCACGTTTTCGACAAGTGTTCTCGATAAGTTGTCAGAAGATGAGGAGAATAGTTTTTGACCAAAATCTAATACTACAACTAAGTGGACTTCAGTTTTCAACATCATGAGTCACAAACCAACAGACATCATACGCGAATGATTAAACCAAGTCCATAACAGCCTCATACCAAGTTGACTCCAACAAAAATCCTACATCGTAACACAACCAGTAACCCATCTGTATCTCACGACAACAACTCATTTAAAACAAATCCTTAATCCTATCTATTACCAATCCCATCTCTAATTAAAGATACAAGGACTAATCGAAACATTATAGAAATTAAAATTGATCTCAGATTCATCTCTTTTTGGTACTCAAAATTCGTCCTAAGACTTAAACCATAGAGATAAAGTCATCATCGATCTATATTTGTGAAGCCTAGCTTCATTTTATGTTCAAAATAGTAAGATAAAGAAAATAACAAAGTTGTTATTTCTTTTTTCTTTGGTTCGTGATATATCTACACAACAAATAATCACCTACCGTAGATCTTTATCAAGATCTTGAATTCAATACGCCCTCTGGTCTTCGTGGGCTTGGTTGTTTTGTGCTTAACCGTTCAAAAGAGGTGAGATAAAGATTGGGTGTGATTTTAGACGAGATCTGGATTTTTTTTTTGAGATGAGATTGTTGACTGCACATTGTGTGTAAGAATGAGATGGGAGGCGGATTTTGTTATGTTGTGTGGATGATTAGGGTTATCAAATAGGGTTGTGGTGTGTGTTAAATACCCGTTAGTTTAGGGTATTTGACTGGATCGGGCTTTTTGTTATTAGTTGGTTCACACGCATGGATTTGACGCATGTAGTTGGGCTATAATGAGTTTAATGGAGTTGGTTTAAAGGGCTGCTGTTCACACGTTATGGACTAGACCAAATGCTAAAGTTGGGCTAAAACATTTCTCATTATTCAATGTACTTTTAATACATTTCGTTAACTTTGGCATCATATTCGGTATATGTATGGTATTTTGGTTGTTACATATTTTCACGGAGATACGGATACATTTTTGACAAGATCGGGATTTACCATTATCAAAGTTCATTTAAACCGTAAAAAAAAGGCTAGTTGTTTGAGCATTCAACCGCAAGATGTGACTACGGCGATAATTCTTTATTACTTAATTGAGATTGAAGTGGAATTTCACGGATGCGTGTACTTAGTATCTTGAAGATGTCGAGTCTGGCGATAATTCTTCGAGATCCTTGTTTGTGCTTTTGACCGTACAAATGACAAAGACTTGAGTTGTCTAGTTATACATGATGTTTGATGGTTCTGCTTGTATAGCTATCACTTTAAGGAGTTACGTTGTAGTGCTCAGTGTCACACAAAGTTGTGGATACTCAAGAGGTGATGTACATCTTATACTTGATGGTTGTAGAGTATAGAGTACTTAGGGATTCGATGGTGGACGAACTCTCTACGCCGCTCTTAGTCATTCAATAGTGCAAGTTTAAGTCACAAGTTTGGGTTATTTTACTTCGCTCTCAAGTTCATAATATTGGGTTTTCTCCATCAGTAGTCACTACAAACAGCCGTCAGAACGATAATGCGGTCGGTAAAGAGTTGGTTGAGAGAAGTATAAAAGAGTAGAGATGTTTATCAGCAGTTGATTCACATGGGGCTAGTTATGGCACTACACACTTGCTTGGTTAATTGGACATATGGGGTTACGCTGTCTCCGATTCTCATTGTTAACATAGTGTGTATGCTTCCGATTTCGAAGAAGACATCGTGGGGGAAGATAGAGAGTGTTTCTTTGACTTGACGTTGTGGTTGCTTGACGTCTTTGCGAAAACACTCATTTTCCACGAGGATCTGCATTTAGGGGGAAGAAATGTGCACATCAAGGATGCTTAATAGACTCACGTGATCGAGTTTACAACTTCATTTCTACCGGAGGACCTCCGCAGAGATGATCAGTGGTTCAGTTTTGTGATGATTGGTGTAATCGTTTCGACTCTCGCGGATTGTGAAGTGCTAAGTAGCCTACATATGTGAGAATATCCTGCTGATTTCTTGCATGTTACCCCCGAACAGAGCTTCCGCATTGAGTATAACCGTGATAATTTAACTACTCAGATTTGCTTGGTGTGGTTTACTGTGTCATCTACAAATTCCGCTGCGTACTCAAAACTTCAAAAGCTAGAAGACTTGTTTACTACATCAAAGTTTCGAATCTGCTGAAGACGGTTGTCAGTTTGGGGGGGAGCCGATTCAGAAACTTCGCCAAAAAGAAGTGTACGAAGAAGCCGCTAAGGACATGCAACATGAATTGGGGGGAAGTTAATCCATTTCATGCATATTACATCATATCATTTGCCTACAAGTGAAGATAAAGTTCTCAAGCCGAGGTACAAGATGAAGACAAAAAGCGTCAACTGTAGACATCCTCAGCACTTGAAGAGCCGATGATAACCTTTCTTTATTTGTATTTGTACTTGTAGGAAATGTTATAAGTAATCCCTTATGTCGCCCCATTGGGGGAAGATTGTTAGAACCTGAGTTTATGGTTCTAACACGTAAATGGAACGACATTTACGGGATTACATTTACTATCTTGAAAGGCACAAACACATGGACTAGAATCGTCATTATTGTAAATTTATGTGTTTGTTAGCCTTTATATACCCCTCCATACTTCCATGGAGGGGTGACTTTGTGTAATTTTCTTTCACTTTCATTTTCAATAAAACACACATAGTATTTCCCTTCTCTCTCTACTTTCTCTCTCTAACTATGAAGATATTCTTCTTCCATGTAACCCGACCTCCCGAACCACAAATCACATAAAACTTCGATCCTAACACTGCGATAATGTTATTGAGTTGGTAATCACGGATGTGAGATACAACAATTGTTCTATACTTTTGATTTATGTGTTAACCTTTGTTTGCTTCTCGATAGAATCTGAAAGAGACCTCAACAAAACTTTGGCTTATCATTATCTAGCTATAGTTTTTAGCAACATTTTTTATAGTTTAACTTTTTTGTTATACACACCAACTTTTAGTAATTTTTATTTATTTATTTTTTATTTTATTTTTTATGTTTATTGAAAACTTCTACACTTAATATTTGTGTTTTTACGACAAACACACTAAGCTATGACAGAATTAGTTGTGAGTTCAAAAGTTTTTTACTAAGCTTCTCAAAAAAGCTTATAACTTTATCATAAACCTATTGTGTTATGATACTTAAATAAACCAATAAGCACCTTTAATAAGCATAATCAAACACCCCTTTAGTTATAATATGAAGTTTTCTTATTTGATGTTATAATTAACTTTGTTGTTTTCCTCACTATAATGCAACGTGTAAGTGGTTTTCGCAGGTTTATGATCTTATCACACACACTAAAGTGCAATGCAATTTGTTGTATGCGTTTTTAGAAGATGATTAAGTATCAACACATGATTGTTATGGAAGGATTTTCTACGCCTGCTCAAGGTATGAATGTATAATTAAGTTGAGTTGCTAATTTAAATAACACATGAATGTATTTTAATGTACCAAAGATGTATTTTAGTGCCTATATGGGGAATTTTATGGTAGGAATTCTTAGCAGGTGTCTGTGAATGAGTTAATGAAACTTAGCAGGTGTTTGTTGTCATTAACAACATTATGGATATCAACTAACGGTCTAAAATTTGAGTGTCTTTTACCTTGATGATCTAGGCCAATTGTAAAGAAAGTTACACTAAAGTGAAAAGTCGGTAATGATTCACACAATCTTAAAAGACTTGCGAATGTACTCTCTGTCATTTATTTCATGCATTTATAATTTACTTATAAAAGTAATTATAATTTCCTTATATAGTTCGGTCTCAGAGAAAAATTATTTTATACATTAGACATAAACATAAGATTAAATTTGAGTTCTAACCATCACATCTTTTTTGTTTCTCTTTATGTAATAAAGAAGCTATAGTGTAAGCATCTATGTTAATTTTGTAATTTTATGATCAAACATGAGAAGTAAATAGCACAAACTTATGAAAATGCAATTTTTCAAACAAAAAGTACATTAATAAACATGGTATGATGGTTATTCATAATCAAGGAAATGAATCAATCTTCAAAGCTATCGAAATATGCTATATGTTTTAAGGAAAATATAAGTAACAGAAATACTACAATTACAAGACACATCGTAAATTGATAGCATGAGTTTACAAAACTAAAAGCATATATCACTAACATGTCACCCAAGTCAAGTATCATCATGTGATTTTGCTTAAATAATAAAATATAATTTTTAATCAAAAATCATTCTCCTAAAATAATAGGTAGATTATAACATATATACATATGATTTTTATTTTTAGTCCACCAAGTAAAACCAATTGAAACATGTTAAGTGAGTCATTTCTTAATCGATAATAATACATAATCAAAACAAAATTTAAAAGAGGTAAGTACAAAAATAAGCCAAAATCTTTTTTGAGATCCCCATCATGGTCAAGTTTTTACTCAATCTCCGAAATGGTCATGCGCGACTACTCAACTCCGCAGCTCCACCCAAAACACGACACGTGTCCATATGCAAGTACAGTTAGTTAATTTTAATAGACCCATATAACTACCAAAAGTACAGTTAGTTACTTTTGCTTTTTTATAAAATTACAAATATACCCTCATTTCTACTTCACTTGTATCTTATATATTGTTAGAGGTACTTTATGCATTAAAACTTATTCCTTGTACATTTAAATTTGTTCCTTACACATTATTACCTCACTATTATTTTTTGCTTTGAAAAAAAATCATAAAACAAAAAATATATATAATGCAGCAGCACCTAATTTATTATTTTCATCATCTTCTTCAATAAACCCACTCCATCACACCACCGCCATCATTATGACCGACCACCAACCACCACTCTCTCTCCCCCACCACAAATCCTCCTGCTCGACTCCTCCACTCTCGACTGCTCACTACCCTCGGCTGCTCACCACACCCCTGTTCTGGCCCCACCTCTGTTTCGGCACCCACCACCAATATTCTACCTTCGATCACTAATCCACCACCAATATCAAGGGGTAAACTATAAGAAAATGTAATACCCCCTTTTTACAAATATATGCAATTTGTAACCATCAACGTACTTGTGATATTGAACCAGATGATGCAACATACTTCCATATTTAATCCTTGAATCACTTGATGCAACAAAGTGCATACACCCACTGAATAATATTTTTAATAGAATATGCTTTTATATTGGAACAAATTTTCTTAACAGATCTAATATGGGATGAAAGCGATTGAGTAGAAGGGATGAGTTGGGTTGGTAGGTGTGAAGTGTAGAGATGATATTAAATTGAGGGTATTATAGACTTTTAACATTATTAATAATAAGACAAAACATCAAACAGTAAATATTTTTATTATAAGAAAATGGACACGTGTCAATATTTGGGTGGAGCTGCGGAGTTGAGTAGTCGCGCATGACCATTTTGGAGATTGAGTAAAAACTTGATCATGATGGGGATCTCAAAAAAGATTTTGGCTTGTTTTTGTACTTACCTCAATTTAAAATACAGGTATTATAACTAGTAAATATTTGCGTGATTTTACATCTAACCAAAGAAGGTTTACCAAGAAAGGGAAGTTTCTTACGTCAAGTTATTGTTGGCTGGAATTAGCATGCCTTTCTTTAATAATCCCTTTTTCCCAGTATTTCTTACTATTCAAGTTTTTCATATCTTCATGATTCCATTAATTTTAGCGCAAAAAATGGAAATTGCATTCAACTGCTACAGTAAAATAAATGCTACTGAAACGTGTATTAAAAAAGAAGAAAAAATTGCATTGAAGGGGAGAAGAGGTTGGCTAGTTTAATCACATCACTTTAGTCAGAAAATGAAATTGCAACCATAAGGCCGGGTGTAGTAATGCGACAAACAGAACAACATACCTCACTGTCACTTCAGATTTCTCTCTTCAAAACAACTTCGTGATCAACTTAATGTAACAAGTAGACCGGAAACACCACCAAAAAATCATTTGATTAAGCACCCCACACACACAAACCTTGTCTCCCAATTCGGTCGGCTAGCCGACCTTTTCCTTCCTTTTTTTTCTCCCGACTGGCCGACATCTCGGACCGAATGTAGCAAGGAGGACGAGTCCTTGAGTGGCGACCGACCTACATTTTACCCCTTATTACAAGGACATTCTTTGCTCTTTCAAAAAGATAGAAACTCCAATTGCAATTTCGTCAAACCACATTTGATTAAGTATTAGCTACAATTTAGGAGTAAACTGCAAAAATCATCCATGTGGTTTTCTCAGATTGCAAAAAACGTCCCTGTGGTTGGCTAATTGCAGGCGGCCTCCCTGTGGAGGAAAATTTTCATCATTTTGGTCCCTGGTTTTAACAGGCGTTAAATGAATTCCTTTAGAAGTTACAGGTTTAGCCCTTGTGGCCCATGACCGTTGCAGCGTCCTTCCTTTTTTCGTCTTTTTTTACGTTTTCATCATCTTTTACGCATTTTTGCCCGTTTTCGCGTGTTTTTTTTTTATTATTATTATTATTTTTTTTTACGGTTTACTCCATTTTTTGAAGTTTTCGTCTTTTATTTTTTTAATTTTTTTTACGTTTTCGTCTATCTTCCGTTTCTTTAAGTTTTCGTCCATATGTTTACAATACCGTCCATTTTTTACGTTTCGTATGTCTTTTTACGTTTTCGTCCATTTTTTACGATTTCAACAGTTTTTTATATTTTCGTCCGTTTCTTTACGTTTTGCTCTGTATTTTTACGTTTTCGTCAATTTTTTTACGTTTTTGTCTGTTTTTACGTTTTCATCTATTTATTACGTTTTAGTCCGGTTTCTTACGTTTTCGTCCGTTTTTTTACGATTTCATCCGTTTTTTTACGTTTTCATTCGTTTTCTTACGTTTTCGTCTGTTTTCTTACATTTTTTTTGTTTTGTTGTTTTCGTCTGTTCTTTTTTTTTTTTTACGTTTTCATCTGTCTTTTTACATTTTCGTCTCTTTTTTTACGTTTTCGTTTGTCTTTTTACGTTTCGTTCCTTTTTCTTACGTTTGAGTTTGTTTTCTTATGGACAAAAACGTATAAAAACATACTCAGACGTAAAAAAAATAGACGAAAATGAAAAAACAAAAAAATCATAAGAATACGAATAAAAACATAAAAAAATGGATGAATTCGTAAGAAAATGGACGAAAACGTAAGAAACTGGACTAAAATGTAAAATAACAGATGAAAACGTAAAAAAAATAGACGAAAACGTAAAAAAACGGTCGAAAACGTAAAAATACAGAGCAAAACGTAAAGAAACGGACGAAAACATAAAAAACTGATGAAGTCGTAAAAAAAACATATGATAACGTAAAAAACGGACGAAAACGTAAAGACACTGAAGAAAAAAATAAAAAATGGACGAAAACGTAAAAAAAAGACGAAAACGTAAAAAATGGAGTAAACCGTAAAAAAAACGGACGAAAACGCGTAAAAATTGATGAAAACG
Source organism: Artemisia annua (assembly GCA_014162995.1). Classification (NCBI taxonomy): domain Eukaryota; kingdom Viridiplantae; phylum Streptophyta; class Magnoliopsida; order Asterales; family Asteraceae; genus Artemisia; species Artemisia annua. The sequence goes on along the minus strand of LBNU01005669.1, from coordinate 105,495 downwards.
TAATAACGGACGAAAAAGGGATGGACGCTGCAACGGTCATGAGCCACAAGGGCTAAACGTGTAACTTCTAACGGAATTCATTTAACGCCTGTTAAAAACCAGGGATCAAAATGATGAAAAACTTTCCTCCACAGGGAGGCCGCCTGCAATTAGCCAACCACAGGGACGTTTTTTGCAATCTGAGAAAACCACAGGGATGATTTTTGCAGTTTACTCTACAATTTACTAAAGTTTTAATGTATAAAAGAGCTAAGTATAACGTACACTTCACGTAAGCAGTAACTTGCTTGACATTTACAAAACAGCTTTTAGAAACAAAAATTTACATGAAAAGAGGCCTAAGATAAGAAAGTTTGAGTTATAAGAGGGGAAGGTGCAACTCGCCGAGTCCCCTCGTCACTCCTACGTGGCTGTTTCAATTGCTTCGCCATACCTCGCCATTGCACCGACCCCCTCCTCATCCCTCGCCGTTTGGTGCTTCCTCGTCTGCACGGCGAACTGTTTTTTTGTGTTTGTGTAATTTCGTTTTCTTGTAGTGTGTTATTTGGAAGTGTGTGTGTGACAGCCACATGTTGAAGAAGAAGAAGAAGAAGATTTTTTTTTTTCTTTGAATACTAGAATGAATTATTAGAAGAGTTAAGAAGGGATTTTTTTTTAAGTAATTATTTTGTAACTTTAAAAAAAATGTTATTTGTAGTATTTGAATAAAATGAATTTAGTTTATTTGAGATTTTGAATAAAAAATTAAAGTTGTATTAGCCTGATATATTATTTTGGCCCAAGTAAAATTGTTTTGGGGTTAGCCTACATGTTAGCTTATTTATCAAGTCCTATTGTTTCATATATATATGGTACATTATTAATAAAATTATCAAGCACTTTACATTCTCTAATACATATCACCACCCTTTGTTTAAATGTTTAGATAGGAGAAATCTAATCGATGCACCATTTTTTCTAAAAAAATTTTTGATTAATTTGCTTCCCAGTTTTCGTAAGTCTAGTAGGCAAGATGACTACACCTTCACCATACACATTAGCGTCACGTCAGCTTTCTCTCTCCTCTCAGTTCCTTTCACCACTCTTCACCTTTTAGAGGGCAAGGGAACCTCTAACTTCACCTTTCATTATATACCCCCCACTTTATAAAAATATACCTCACTAAATACCCTACACATACTTACACACAAAATAATTAAAATAAAAAAGGTACACATGGGCCGGGTTTTTCTTCTTTTTCATTTGGTGAAACCTTCACTGAATAATGTTTCATTTCTTGTGTTGGATGGTGAAAACATAGTGGAGGGCAATGGAGTTAATTGGTGATGTGGGCCTAATTGGTGAATGTATCACCTCCCTGCCTGCCGAGTAGCCTAAAATACATGGTCGTCGTCCCCTATTTGGATTAGGGTTCTGCATGCATGGCTAGCTAGCTGGTACTTTCTATACCCAAATTTTATTAATCGAACAAACTTAATTTCGTCTTCTTATATGACTGACGACAGTGATTTGTACTTTTTGTCAACAGTTAGCTAGCCCAATAGTATGTATGATAGGGCCAAATTCGGAGTCCATAAATAATTTGCCGGCAAACAATAGTTAATATATAGTATAAATCAATTAAATCTAAAGGGATGATCCCAATTCCCAAATCAAAAAGTACCTAGGGTTTCAATTCGCAGAAGGCATGGTGCAAACTCGATCATCATCATCATCATCGACTATGGAGGATGTAATCATCTTTTTAGCATATAATTTTTGTTGCAAACAAATGTTAGCTAAGCTAAAATATAATTAGAAAAACTTTTATATGAGGATTATATAGCTTATTTTCCCTTAAAAAAAGAGATATATAAACCCATGATCGAACAAGAAACAGTGCTTGACTTATCTTTACCCACTTGTTGTTTGTTTTGATTTGAAGTTCATTACTACCAAAGTAATTAATGGTTAAACCCTCGGTCCAGCTATTCTTATGCAAATTCAAAACATTATCATTGTTTTAAGTCAGCTAGCAAACCATATTACATAAATTTTTAAGTGCTTTTTGACAAGATTTAGGGGGTGTTTGTTTCGGCTTATATAGCGTGCTTTCAGCTTATGTTTCATAAAGCTCACTTTTTGTGACTTACTTTGTAGCTTTTTCTCCTCCACAAAAAGTGACCTTATGAGACATAAGCCCAAACAGAATATATACAAAGTTTTTCTTGTTGATTTCACTCTTCTGCCCATTCATTTAATCACTTCTTGCACCATCCCAGAGAATCACTGGTATGGTAACTCGAAGCAAGGCTGCGAAGGAACGAGGAGGTATGCGTTTCTGTTCTTCTAGCCATTTTCAACTTAATACTATAAAAAAGGCAAGTTGGCAACTTCATTGATTAACTTATTGTTTGTTATCGGTTTGACAGATATTGTAGTTCCAAAATGTCTATATAGGCGCATTCAGGAAGCTCTTGTGCTCTGGGAGCAGCTACAGGCTAACACCAGCGACAAGGATTTGCAATCGAAATATAGTGAAGCTCTCCGCATGATCAAAATGAGTGCTGCGCTCCAAAAATATGATAACGATCTGCCATCTGACTGGATTTTGTATGTTCCATCCCTTTTTATTCATATTTTTAACTCTATTAAAGCAAGCTCTTAATGGCTGGTTTTTTGTTTAGCTTTCATGGGAACAAACAATTAAGTTTATGTTTATATATTTTGTACTCATACAGCATTTCCCTTTTCTTGCAGCCATTTGGACAACGCCAGACTCTATGTGCCCGCTAAGTCTCCTGCACCAAAACTAATCTCTAAAAAGAAAAGGAAAAGGAAGAACAGACATCGTACACATCTCCATCCAATTGTCCTTTTTTTTTTTTTTTTTTTTTTTTTTTTTTTTTTTTTTTTTTTTTTTTTTTTTTTTCAGTCTTTCTTGGGTTCTGCGCCGTCCGATCTCTGTCATGGAACCGCTACGCGGCGCCCACTGTGTCTCGCTTTC
>LBNU01005669.1:79286-93925 GCA_014162995.1 Artemisia annua | reverse complement strand
GCTAGATCGACCCTTGGTTGGGTCTCTCCATTACGACTAGCCTAAGTTTAACTCATTTGCATGTCAACTCGGTGATGATCCTTTCTTGGTAAGAGCATGCTAACCAAGAAAACTACTGCCATGACGCCTCCTCGTGACATATTATATATCTTTTTTATTCCATGTTGGGTAAGGAGTTGAAACTTGAAATCATTAACTGATTTCTAATTTAACTTATATTTTCAGATCTTCAAACTTTTTTAGGATATATGGAGGTTTCATCAGATTACACAGTGGTTTTAGCCAGTGAATATTAATCTATATGTTAAAAAAATCCTGGTTAGGCAGCTATTGACATAAGACATGTAGAATTTATTCTCTCTCTCAAATGGAGTATTAGGATTAAGAAGCATGTGATGATATTTTAGTTACTAGTTATAATGCCCGCGCACGCGCGAGTTTTTTTTTTTAAATTTTTTTTAATGATATATTTTTATTTATTAAAAAATTAATAATGTAATTTTTATTTTGTCTGATTTATGATTTTTAATTGTAGTTTTTTATAATTAAAGATAATCATTTAAAAAGTTTAATCCTTGTTAGTTGTATCTTATCTATATTTTTTGTATTTATCTTATACTTGTATAGTATATCAACAAAACGAATTTAAAAACTTATAAATTAAAAAAGTAATACTTAAAATATTACCTAATAAGGAAATATATATATATATATTTTTTTTTCAAAATGAAAAAGTACCCACTAAGAGTTTTGTTTTATTATATAAAAGATTCTATAATTTATATTTGTTTGCCATGGAAACTAGAATACACATATATATACACGCTTGTGTTGCTTTAATTTGGATATGATGGATGTCCGTTTAAACCCCAATTCGAATCATTAACAACCTGAAAAGGAAAAGAAAAGATGGATGATACTAACAGAGAAGGTAAGGCACATGAGATTGGTCTTTTGATGGATCGATATGACCTTCACACCATTAAGAAAGGAGATGATTTATGTGTACCGCTACTGATCAAAAAAAAATTTTCTGCGGGTGAATTAATGATTAAATTTTTTATGGTGAATTATTGAGGTGACTGATGATTGAGATAAATATGTTTTTATACAAATTCTGCACATCGATTTGGTTTTTACAAAAAAAATTCTACATGTGATTTAATCTAACTGTTTGATTGAGAAATTTGGATGATATTTGACGAGATTGGATGCTTTTGATGTAACACGATCGATTTGAAATGACATACATGAAATATCAAATCGCTTATATCCACGTGATTTTACATCTACTTTAAGTAAAAGAAGAGTGACTAAAAGAGGAAAGTTTTTTAACTTTAAAAGTTTTGTTGACTGAATTAGTTTCCATTGCATTGAGAGTCCTTTAATGTTTTATCCCAGTGTCTATTTAATGTCAATAGCATGCGTGTTGTACATATTTTCATGATTCCGCTCATTTTAGCACAAAAATGGATACTGCATTCAATAGCTATTATAAATGTGAGTGAAATGTTGTACTCTGCAAGTTCCTTTGATATCTACACCGTGTGATTTAGAGTAAGTGTTAAAAACTTACTACCAAAACGTAAAAAAGGTGTACAAACATTTGATGATGTACTATCAACAATTATAAAAGTCCTCTATATAAAAGAGTTAACTAACACACTTTGCATAATCTGTAATTTGCATTACATTTAGAAAAACAAGTTTTAAAATGAAAACTTACATGAAATGTAATCTGTAAATTATTAATTTAGTTAGACAGAAAATAATATATATTCACGCGATTTTACTGGCATGTAGTAATATAAATGCTATGCAAAAGAAAATAGGCAACATAAGAAAGTTTTTAACATCAAATATATTGTAACTTAACCGGAAAAGAAAAATGATAATCTTATTCAAGACTTAATTGTACCCCGGTAACTTTTGATTTATGAAGTATACAATAACAATTTTTTTTTTTTAAATGAAAATAAAAAGAAAAACAATTGTGAGTGAAATGTGAGGGGGGCTTGGGGGGGTGGGGTGTGGGGGGGGAGGAAGTGAATGGTGAGATGCCGCTGAGATGAAAGGTGATAGGTTTGACCATTGTGGATAGTCTTAGTGTAGGACAAATAACACCTTTTAACTATATTGTCACATCGCTTTAGTTTGAAAGTGGTTAGATGTTGTTTAAAGTTCTTTAGTTCACATTGTTGTCCTTGGCATTGTTTTATTTTTCTAATATATCAACAAATTAACGAAATACAGAAAACAATATGCTCCATCCCGAGTGACACTCTTAATGTATAAAAGAAGACTATAGCATATATAAAAATCCGGTCTTCGAAAGATACAACTGTAAAGCAAATTTATAGGTTAACACCTCCTATTTTATTTAGAAGACTTCATAACATTGCCTATAAAATCGTTCTACAATGTTTTACATCATACTCGGTGTTTTTTGAACCTAAATAATTTTTTTAATGTTCAGCAGAACATTAAAAAACTATTTAGGTTTAAAGTACACCGAGTATGATGTAGAACATTGTAGAATGATTTTATAGGCAATGTTATGAAGTCTTCTAAATAAAATAGGAGGTGTCAGCCTATAAATTAGCTTTACAGTTGTATCTTTCAAGACCAGATTTTTATATATGCTATAGTCTTCTTTTATACTAGGGGTGTAATCGAGTAAAGTTGAGCTCGAGCTTGACAGAGCTTGAAAATTATAAGATAGGCTTGAGTTTGGCTTGATAGCTTGACGAGCTTTAATCATTCATGCTTGAGTTTATGAAATGCTTACAAGATTAGTAGTAGATGGATGATCAAAAGTGCACAAAACTACCCAAAATCACTAGGAAACTTCTTAAACCAAAACCCTAATTTTATGCAAGACTCTAATACCAAAGCTTTAACCAATACTTGAACACCTTGTTTTCACCCTTGTTTCAGCCAAAAATCTTGAGAGAAAAAGAGGGATTTTTTGTGTTGTGTGTGTGTGTGTGAAAAATGAGCTAGGTACATCCCTTTTATAAGCACCAAGAAGGCAAAGGTTGAATCTCATTTTGCATAAAAAATAGTGACATTTTAACTTGAAATGGTATGGAGTGTGCTAGGAGTGTGTAAGAGTGTGCTAGGAGGGTATAGGAGTGTGCTAGGAGTGTGTTGCGGTAAGTATGTATATCTAACTATTATATAAAAAGAGGTTCTCTTATACTGTTAAAGGCTTCAAAAAATTACACATCAGCTTAAATAGTTCATAACTGTTGATGCACATTTGCTTATTTACATTTTGTCTGGGAAGGTAGTGATCATTTCTCATCATACTCATATGTGTCCTCTCAACTTTCTCCCCCGCGTCTCAAATCTGTAATCCATTCCAAACAACATTTCTCCTCCACTGGTTAGTTTTTTCTCTTTCGATTTTTCGTTTTCTATTTTATCTTTCTTGTTTTACTTTGTTTTTCTTTTCTCTATTTTACAGGTTGTACAAACGCTTTTAATTAGTGTATGAAGCTTTGGAGGGACTTTCTTGTACTGTGGCACGGTGATGGATGAACATTGAGTACATTATAGTAATGGTACAATTGTACAAATGAGTGGTTGCGGATGGTCGGTGGGTGCAGGGAGCTAATGAATATGAAGTTGATGTAAGATGATGTGGAGTACAAGAATATATATTACACATCAACCTAAATTGTGGATGAAGCTTTGGAGGGAGTTTCTTGTTATGTTGGCATGAAACACGATGGTGGAGCGACAAAAAAAGGAATATGAAGTGCATCTAGGTATGTGGAGTGCAGTAAAGTAGACTTTGGCTTTTATTTTCCGTGTTGATGGATTTTTTTGTTAACTTCTCATTAGTGGTGAAGACGTAGGCTACTAAATTAGAAAATTTGATGCTTTGCTGCTTATTGTATTAATGGCAAGGAGTGATTACGGTATGAAACTATGAATAACAAACAACGTTGTCTCACTGTAATATGTAAGTTTTGGAGTGGTTGATAATTTTGAATTATATACAAGAAGATTAAATTGATAAATGAGGATCATTTCATGAAAATGTAGTCCATTTGTGATAACTAAAAATTCATTGTAATTTTTTCAACTTTACTTTTAATTTATTTTTATACTCAGCAATTAAAGTGTTTCTAATCTATGTATCAAACTATTATAAAAGTTGCATGTACATGGTTAGTACTTCTTTTATAGTATTGCATGACATGGTATACAGATTACAAGTTTTTAACATCTCTATTGGTACTTGCATAGTTAGTCTCTGTTTCTTTCATTTAAAAAGACGGATATCTTCTAATGTATTACATGTCTAGTGTCTACAGTGTACTAATTGAGGAGTATATTCATTATGATGTAGAAAATTATGTACGGTGCCTGTTGAAGTCGGAGATTATTATTATTATTTTTTTATTCATGATGTGATGAGATTTGGTGCGTTGTGTAATTTTTCTATAGAAAGGGAGGATTTCAATATGAAAGTAGGTTGGAAATACAGATGACAGGAGGACGGGTTTTACAATACTTAGCCATCTCCGCTGCATTAGACTAGTTTGGGTGCAATAGATTGCCAAATCATTGCCACGTCCTCATTACACTCATTATGCACCAGCGCCATCACAATGCATTCAACATTAAATAGATAGAATGTAACTTATATTTAGTAATTATTATAATAATTAAATAAAGGCACAATATCATGACTATAGGAATACAAAGATTGTGAGCTCCCTACATTAAACAAGTATTATTTATCTTCATGTCATTGTATATTACTCGTGTGTTCAGGAACTTGAATTCAATCTACGCATGACATGGCAAGTTTGCAATGGATTGAACTTTGAAAAGACTCTATTATAGGTATGCCACCTGGTCCATTGTGGATGCCCTTACTATGCTTAATGCTTCAGCCAAGCTTTTTTTTAACAAAAGTCAGCTAATTAGGAAAAATGAACTTTGTTTAAGTTAAATTAGATAAAGAGGAAGGATCGATTATGCTAAGAGCAAAATAGAGCATTTTACTGGCTATAAATAGTCAATATTGAGTAGTGATGGCGAGAAAAAACCTGAACTAAACGGAGGAACTCGAAACCCGAATTATTTTGGGTGGGGATGGGCAAGCTTCTCGGGTTAAGCCATATTGCTATTTTGAGATGTCCCAAAATAAGTGCACGCTTTATATTTCAACTAATGAAAATAGATTTTAGTGAGTAAATACGATATTTACTCCCTCCGTCCCAAAATAAGTGTCCAGTTTGACTTTTCAGAGTTAAACTGGTTCAACTTTGACCTTAAATATTTTTTCTGTGGTATAGAATACTTGACCAAAAATTATACCATTGAAAAGTACACTTAAAACCGAATCCATTTATATATTTTTCATCAACTATTATATAACACCCACAAAAATAGTTAAGGTCAAAGTTGAACCAGTTTGACTCTGAAAAGTCAAACTTGACACTTATTTTGGGATGGAGGGAGTAATTGGTAAAGAGTGCAGTTGTAGAAATGTTCTAAAACTTTATTTATTATGAAAATAATCACTTATTATGAGAATGGGGAATTATTATTATTGTTATTATTATTATTATTATTATTTAACATCAGTTTATTAAAAACTCATATGATTTACAAGAAATTAGTGGGAAGTCGAGATACTATCTGAGCCCCCAGTCCTCTAGCTATAGTAAAGCTAATCCTATTAAAGATATGAATAGTTGCATGTGCCTCAATGTTTTGAGTCACAGTATATGTATGAGTCATAATATCAAGCTCAAACATGATTATTGAGACATGGAAACAAATACATTCACTAAGGGTGCGTTTGGTATGCTGCGAGGAATGACAATGGGTATGAGTTTGATAGTAGTGGTGGGTCCCTCAACTATGAAAGATCCATTCCCCCCCTCAAGAGTTGTATATGGAGTATGGAATATATTAGACTTTCATAGTCATAGTTGTGGGCCCAGGCATCCTAAACAAACACAAACTATCACTTTCATAGTGATAGTTTGATTCCCTTAGTAGGAAACCAAACGCACCCTAACATTGACTAATTTCAAAAGCATGTGCGTGCACAACACTAGAAACGAAAATCAATAAAATTAGACTTGTTATTGTTGTTGTAAACAGGGACGGAGCCAATGGGGGGCTGGAGGGTGCTCGGCCACCCCCAGCTGATCAAACTAGCCTACCTATCTGGGCGGGCTAGGTTGCATTTTTTTTCCTGGCGTGTTTGAATGATAGAGGTTGTGTGTGATGATGGTGAAGTTAATGGTAGAAGGTGGAAAAAGGAAAGAAGGTAAAGTGAGTAGGTGGCTTTATGTCCTTTGGTTTTGTTGTTTGTGAAGGCTTTTTTTTTTTTTTTTTTTTTTTTTTTTTTTTTTTTTTTGCAGATAGTGTGGGTTAGAAATGGATTGTTTGAATACTATTCAATGATCTAGTTTTAATATTAATTATTTTATTTTATTTGAGTTCATGGTTATTTTACATCATTATAAGAATAATTGCTAACAGATATAATTGTTACGAGGTATAAATGTAGCTTTAAAACATGGTCGGTTTCAAATAACCTAAACACGAGGTATAAATGTAGCTTTAAAATTTAAATATCATTGAACCCGAATGTTGAACGATTTAAACTTCAATCCAACTTGTAAAACAAGGAATTGTATGTTACTGTCGTAAAAAAAAAGGATTTTTTAACCCCCCTTATTAATAGAAATTCCTGGCTCCGTCTTTAATTGTAAAGAGAATCGTGTATTATAACATCTCTTGACGAACCAAATCTGTAAAATGCTTCAATTAGGTCCATCACTAGTGATAACAAAATTAAATCACTTTACTCGCATCTAGTAGTACTGTAGGGATTCCTTCAACGACGCAATGCAGACATCACCAACCTACAAGACTTGGCCATCCTGAAAAGTGAAAACAAAAAATCATATCAAGATTCATTATAGAACTTGTACGCCTAATTGCCTAGCTAGATGACGAGACACATATCAAGATCAAAAGTGAATATAGTAATAGAAAAGGTGGATTACAGTTGAGAAGATTGGTACATGATGACTTGTGTAAAAAGAAATATTTCGATTTTTTAAGAAAAACTAAAGAGTAAACTGCCAAAAAAACTCTCTATAGTTTGTTGAACTTCACATTAATCATTTGTTAGAAACCATTGGCGAATATCATACCTAAAAAGCCAAATGTGTAACATTTAACATTTATAGGGAAGAGATCCTCTAAAGTTATTTATAACTTGATTGATCAAGTTGGTCAATTATCAACCATTTGATCAAATTCAATGGCTCAAATCAAAAGAACATGAGATGATTTGAACAATTGGATTTGATCCGATGGTTGATAATTGCATCTTGATCAATCAATTCATAACCATTTCTACATGTCACTCCCAAAAATCAACCACTGTAACCTACAGGCTACATCCTACGTCAAATATGAAACCCAATCAAGATGTGAACACACAATCAATTTCAAGTTCAAGAACACAACAATCAAATTGAACCATAATAGCCATGAACACACAATCAAATTTCCCAAATGCTATTCACCTATTTCAATACCAACATATCATCATAATTATTATCACCAACATCATGTTTTCCATCATAAAAATTCTGATCGTATTTATGTCAAATAATAACATGTCGCGATAGAAGCTACTGGACAACTTTTAGTTGAACTTGTCCCTGTAGTCATTAGAAGCTACTAACCTTTTGATGGAGTATCATAGTTGTACCCCTTGCAAGTGGCATCATGGCCCCTCCATCTCAACCCACTAGTATGATCGTTAGGAATACACCAACCATCTACAATATGTCACAAAATTGAAGGACTGAGAATAAGAATAATGGATACTAGTGTAGCTCCATAATATATAAGAACAAGAGAAAAAAAAAGTGCTCCGCATAATCAGAGATAACCTGGGTTACTCCTTTCATTCCAGCTTGTTGGTATTTGCATACAAATCTTCTGATAAAGCAAGTTGCATACAACTATTAAGTAAACACCACGATTAGTTCTTTTTCTAAAAAGGCGGATTATTAAATTTAACAATTAAAACATATCATCCTCATGATTATATCGAAATCACGGACATCGTCCTAAAAGTTTACATTCGTCACCCGGCCATCACGTGAAGTTTTCTTAACATTTTGTTAGACTGCATGTCGGTTAGGTTCACATACACCTGTAGGGGACTTCACGAACATGAAGTTAATGGCAGTCAGGGTCAAGAACGGATAGTTAAGCCTACTTCGTTTCAGGGATGTATGTGTCACATCAAAACATTAGGACGAGATCCGTAATTTTAGTATAAGCACGAATAAGATATGCCTAATTTACCCTAATAAAACAACATTATTGACTAGACTTCAAGATTGTTCCCTCCAAATGTCCATGTTGAAAGGCAATCAGATAGTCAAAGATTTTACTAAGGCTACACACACAACCAAATGTTGCAGTATTTGTGGAATAGGAGAAAATGAACCTTTCATAGCTTTATGTCGTTGTTTCAGGGAAATCAATTCAGTTGTCACCTTGCCTTTGTTCATGCCTGCACGTAGAAAATGACAAAAACACTGGGAGATAAAGCATACCTGATAAACCCTCTTTGGTCTCTATTCCAAAGAGTATACACACAAATATGGGCCACGCCTGCCTCATGGGCTAAAGAGAACTTGTGTAACCCTCATTGACCGACAGAATGTGTCACACAACTAACGAAAAAGGTTGTGGTCCATATTTGTACATAAAAATAATTAAGTGAACAAAACAAGGAACCAAATAAAGAAAGCAAGTAACCAACTACTACTGATATAGCAAGATGAGAAGGTTGCCTCATCACAACACACACATGAATATGTTTAGGGAGTCGGATTTTGGTTTTGCAACTAAAATAAGACATTAAAGGGGAAAGAAAAACCTTTCGTAATTGTGTGGTTTGTTTTCAACTTGGTCTCTATGTCCTTTTTCATACCTGCACATAAAGTGACATAAACGACATAGTCCATACAGCCACAACCTTGTTCTTATGTGAACATTCAACCATGCTTGGCCCAGTTAAGTCACTTGTGTTAGAATTTAATAATCTAGACTATCATATAATTAAATAAATCAAGTAGTCACAATATGCGAAAGCGTAGGATACATATAACATATAAAAGATTAACATAATGTTGGGTCCAAAAATTGACCCAATTGCCCTAACAATGATTTGAAAATAAAATAGCCTAACTCACTAAATAAAATAGTGGGTATAACCGTAAACATCAAACAAGTCACTGAGTGAACAGTCACTTAGTGAGTTACCTTCAGGATGTTCAGAGAGTCTAATAAGAAAGACTCGTCATTTAGTGAGGCGGTACTCAATGAATGATCCCTGAGCCAAAGAAGAAGGTAATGGAGTTAGTGAGTGATGACAATAACTCACTAACTCCCTGAAGCTATCTCTAAACAAACATACTCCCTGAAGATCCTCAAGGTCCCTGATGATGCATCATGCTCCCTGAGGATGCTCAAGCTCCCTGAAGATGCCTCATGCTCCCTGAGGATCCTCATGCTCCCTGAGGAAGCATTGGGAATACAAGCTACAAGCATTGGGAATACAAGCTACATGACAAGAAAGTCAAACAAGACAAAAGTACAAAAGTAAAAGGAATATTCTGAAGCATATTCCAAGTGGTGGATGACAACCAATCAATCACATGTTGTACTTTGTACTTTGTAGCTATATATATATGTATGTTTGTAATAGAGATAGCTATCCATTCCTACAGAATATTAGTTGTTAGGAAGATCCTCTCATTGAATCTCAAGGTTAGCTTGGATCAATGAGAGTTCATTGTCATTCTAACGGGGATAATATACCGAAATTATCCCCGTAAAGAAGCTGAAGATGTTATCATGTAGTCATGTAGGAATTGAGTAATCTTGTAACTTTTATTCTTCATTATGAATGAATTGTTCTTTATGTTTATCAAGATTTGCTCAATTTACATGGACCAACACATAAATTAAATAGGAACGTACCTTTTGATTCTAGCAAGAACAAGAATCAAACTTCAATAATCTTGACNTGATGACTGTTGATAACATTCTTCAAAGTTAAAAATTTAGTGTGAACCTTCAAAAACTGCTACTGTTGTTGCACTTTTTGAGGGGAAGATGTACACTAAATATTGACTAAATGACAAACAAACCCACACCCACCACTCAAAAACCCACTACTTATTAAATATAATCAGTCAAAACACATAACCTCCCAAATCCACGTCCCAAAACAACACACACAACACAAACACAGTCTTAACCAAAAACTTACACGAAAACCCAGATCCATCCCTACCAAACAAAACCTTATCATCACAAAAATCATCAAAAGATGATAACAACAGATCCGTCACTCGAAATCCATCACAAATCCAACACCACACTCGATCTCAAGATCCACTAACCGAAAAAAAAACACTTCTCAAACCCAGAAACCGATCCAAAAAGAAAACAAAACCATTCTAGATCTTGATATCACGCCACAAAAACCCAACACCGATGATGTTGATATTTCGGCGGTGGTTAATGATAAGGCCAACGAGCGGTGAACATTTGTTGTTGCTAATGGTTGGGTTAATAAGAAGATTTGTTGTTCAATTTGTTTGTAGAAACTAATTTGTGAAGGCAAAAAATTCATAGTGAAAATTGGTGCTTTAAGACTTAGCCTGATGAGAAAGATGGTAAGCCAGGCGAAAAGTTTACGCATCAGTGAGCATCGATAGCTAGTACAAGAATCTGATGAATCACTAATGGAGATCAGTGAGTGAATCAAATTGTACAAGCGGACTGATGCTATGATATCTAGGAGTGTTGTTTTTTTTGGATAATTGGTCTGATATAAAACGTCAGGCGAAAAAGGTGGGAGTTGTGTGAATCGAGTTAGAACCAGGGACTGAGAAACAAAAACCCAGGAGAGTGCCTGATTTGGAGTCTTTGATGAATCAGGACCCTGACCCAAATACAGTCACTGATGATTGCGGTTCTGTTACACTGAAGTGGGTCTGAAAAGTCTTGGGTGTAATTCGGTTCGGAAGAGAATCGGAGTTGCGCAACGGAAGCACGTTGCAACATCAGGGGGTGTTATTCTTGTGTGGGCTGAGCTTTTGATACATCAATGTCCTGAAATTTCACAATAGGGGTGAGATGAATCAGAGACCCTTGTAACTTAGGAAGTGTGTTGAAAAATTCAGGGCATGATGAAGAGGTATTGTGTTAGTGCTGGGCTAAGCCTGACGAAAACAATATATAGCTAATGATTGAGTGATAGTGTAGTTTCGGGCTGAGCCTTTGCAAATTCAGGGTGTAAAAATTCAGGGCAGAGTTTGTGCATTAGGGGAATGTAAATTGTGTACCTGGAAAGTCAGGTTCAGTGTGTATATACAACTGTGTTCCTGAAGTCAATACTCTAAAACTGGCAGGTCACTGAAGCGTAGATGAACCCTACCACTGAACCCCATGTCACTAAACCTTAGCCTGAACCCAGTCACCCACTCACTGAACTCTAACCCATGAGCCTGGTCACTAATCCAGGTCACTGACACCTTTGAACCTGGTCACTGAACCCAAGAAAGTAGCGTGGATTTGCTACTTTCTTTGATTCGTTGATAGGCAGAAGATAGTTAAGATGAGATAGAAGGTGAGTCTCGTCAAGATTTGGTATTTCAGAGTATAAGTGACTCAGGTTAAGATGGGTAATTAGACTAACTCGGGCGATGAGTACAAATAGATGATAGATTGTTCATGATGGCTGATAAAATTTATCAGGGAATGATGATATTATGAATAATTGGGGCTGATGAGATTATCAGGAAGTAAACAAAAAAAGGTTGGAATATGGGGCTATTTTGATGCAAGTGTTTCAGGAAGATGACAAAACAAAAATGACTTCTGTCATACTTATGAATCAGGGAGTTAGAAAGATTATAGGTTTTAAACCAGAACCTGAACTTTACTCATTGAACCTGAACCTTAATCACTGAACCTGAACCCCTTGCCCACTGAACCTGAACCTCAGTTACGAACCCCCTTTCCTGAACCCACCAACTGAACCACCAGTCCCTCAATTTTTACCAATCACCTTAGGCTATTTGTATATTCAAATAGGGGGAGACTGTTGGGTCCAAAAATTGACCCAATTGCCCTAACAATGATTTGAAAATAAAATAGCCTAACTCACTAAATAAAATAGTGGGTATAACCGTAAACATCAAACAAGTCACTGAGTGAACAGTCACTTAGTGAGTTACCTTCAGGATGTTCAGAGAGTCTAATAAGAAAGACTCGTCATTTAGTGAGGCGGTACTCAATGAATGATCCCTGAGCCAAAGAAGAAGGTAATGGAGTTAGTGAGTGATGACAATAACTCACTAACTCCCTGAAGCTATCTCTAAACAAACATACTCCCTGAAGATCCTCAAGGTCCCTGATGATGCATCATGCTCCCTGAGGATGCTCAAGCTCCCTGAAGATGCCTCATGCTCCCTGAGGATCCTCATGCTCCCTGAGGAAGCATTGGGAATACAAGCTACAAGCATTGGGAATACAAGCTACATGACAAGAAAGTCAAACAAGACAAAAGTACAAAAGTAAAAGGAATATTCTGAAGCATATTCCAAGTGGTGGATGACAACCAATCAATCACATGTTGTACTTTGTACTTTGTAGCTATATATATGTTATGTATGTTTTGTAATAGAGATTAGCTATCCATTCCTACAGATATTATGTTTTTCTTGTTTAGGAAGAATCTCATCAATGTGAATTATTATCTCTCTCTCGCTCTTGGAAGGCTCATGTAAGTTGAGCAAATTATCTGTGGATACTAAACAATAATGAGAGAAAGCAATTCTACTTATTATTCGAAAATGAATAGAATATAAACTTAAAGACAAGATTACACTCAATGGGGATAATAATACCGAAATTATCCCCGTAAGAAGCTGAAGAAGTTATCATGTAGTCATGTAGGAATTGAGTATCTTGTAACTTTTATTCTTCATTATGAAATGAATTGTTCTTTAATGTTTATTCAAAGATTCTGCTCATTTACATTGGACCCAACAACTAAATTGAAATAGGACGTACATTTTGATTCTAGCAAGAACAAGAATCAAACTTCAATAATCTTGTACAAATTCGTATTTCACAACTCGTTTATATACACAATTATCCATCCTCATTTATACTCATTTTTTATTATATTTCCGTCTACGTCTAAATTTTATACCATTCAACAATTTTAACCACAACAATATATTCTCGGCATTCACAAAAATTAACCCATACTAGCCTAGCCAAATATTCATATTAACCACATCACTTCTCGAACTTATAACCAATTTTCTATTAGTCGATTTATAACCAACTTATAATTATATACATTATCGACAATCACAACTAGTTTTCATCCATTAACCACAGTCGCAATTATTTTTCACCCCAAGTACCAATATCACATAAAAATCCATATCACGTAACCAATTAAGCATTAAACCAACAAATACCACACAATCGCCGAGACCAAAATGGGTCTCGGCTTGATTCTTTCGAACCAAACCACCCTCCGTGGCCTTGGGGTCCAACGGTTTGGGCTCACCTTGGCTAGGCCGAGTATACACAAACCAAACACCCCTTGGGGTTTCGGTCGCCATCAAAACAATCAACAAACATCAAATTCTTTACTAAAACCACAAATATAACATCACAATACCAAGAATATTCACAAATCGATACCCAAAGAACACATTATGACCACGAAATCGAAACCCATCAAGACTCGTGGGTTTTACCCACAGAATCCGACACCCAAACTCAAAATACCTTCGAATTTTTGATACCAAACGAGACCCAAGTAAAGAAATCAATAAACCATAATTTTTTACACCCCAAATCATTAAACCTTTCGGGTTTGGACCCGTAAAAAGTTCAACCCCCAAACGATTTAACATTCCGTTTTCTTTAACCTTTTCTTGTAGATCTCTTGGATTTAGAAACAAAAAATAGAGTGGTGGTGATGAAGAAGTAAGCGGCGGGAGGGTTTGTTTAGGGTGTTGAGTCCGTTTTTGAGCAAAAATATGGTGGTGAGTGGTTAGGGAGGTGTGGAAAGGTGGTTTTGAAGCTGTAGCGTGGAGTGGTGATGGTCGGTGCGTGGTGTGGGTCTGGCGGCCCGGCTAGACAAACAGAAAGAGGGGAGAGAAGAATGAGTTGGGAAGATGAAAATGAAATATATGTTAGGGTTAGGTTAGATTATTATTATTATCTAGTTTAGGTCTTTGGCCGGGTTTGGTCCCTCTAGTTTCCCTATTTTTATAAACTAGTTTTTTTTTTGAAAAGGAAGACCCCGAAACCTATTATTTTTCTTACATCTCTCCCGACAACATTTATTTATAAAGTTTATATATAGAAACGTTGGTCCACCACACATGGTTATTGCAAATGAATCACGTAAGCACTTCACCGCTCGTTCTATAAAAATAAACAATTAACTTTCTCGTTTAAAAATAAACGTCCCGTTTAATATTCATAACCCATTCCAAACTGTTTTACCACATCACGGTTCATAAACT